>FIZU01010614.1:0-32222 GCA_900064475.1 Pseudococcus longispinus | reverse complement strand
AATAATTTTTACGCTGGAAAATGAGTGATTCTGATGATTTTTATGGGTAAAAAAGTGACTTTAATGATTTTTCGCAGCAGAAAAAGTGATAAAGGTGATTTTTCACAGATGTAAGTGATGGTGATGATTTTTCATTGGATAAGGCGTAGTGATAAAAATCACTACTTTTTTCGCTTAAAATAGTGATATTTTTAAGAGATTTTCAGTTACTAAAATGAACACTGAAATCGAAAAATTCTCTTTTTGTCCATTTCTAAGGAAAATTCACAATTAATTAAAAATAAAAAATTTTCTCCGAATTTCGAACTTTGAGAGTAAAGTTTAATTAGCAGTTTGCCCTACATTTGAAGCGATGCCCACTCTACAGCTTCGCAGCTGGCAACAATCAACTTTTTATCTGATTTAAGACAAATAATTTCAAAACAAATTGGAAAAACCACAAAGAAATACTTCACGAGTGAAACGAGACTAAAAATTTATAAAAAATTCCAATTTTAGCCCAGAAATGAATTTTTATACTTTTTAAAGTTGAAATGACGCAAAGATAATTACGTACGATGTTTTCAAGTAGATACCAGGTGAGCGGGTGGTTCATTAATTGCCGAATTTTTTATGGTTTTTAGGATTTTCTGAAGATTTGTTTGAGTATGGAACCCCACCCACATCCCTACTTTCATCCCTTATTGGCATAATAAAGATTTAGCTTATTTTTCTGTATTTCAAATTTCATATATTGACATGTGATTGGTTAAAATTTGGAATATTGTTTTTTCGTAAGCCAAAATTTACCTATTTCTTCAGGCAACTTAGCAGTAAATTTGAGTAAATTTTCGAATTAAAAATTAACGAAGAATTTCAGCTCTTGTATACCTTTTCTCTGCTCATTCAGTGCTCCTCCCTACCCTATTAAGATACCCTGCCTGGGCTGAGAAAATAGGTAAAACACATCATTTAGCACGAGGCAGGCAAATTGCATCACGTCTGTGTAATTAACACCGAAATAAAAATCATCGTTTTAATTATTATTTAATTTAACGTTTGGTTCATTTACGGCGTAACTTTTTCGTTGTGCTCTAATTCGAATTTATATGCGCGGTTTGTTTCCCAAAAGTTGCACGCCTTATGTAATAAGAAAGTGTAAAATTCTCCATCGCGCCGCGAGTTTTAATATATATTTCGACGCGTAAGTACCTACCTATGTACCTCAGAGGGTTCGGTGAGTGAGAAAATGGCGCGAAAATAAAATTACATGTACGCGACGTTTTATACGACGACGATAAGGTATAAGCTCGGACAAATTGTTCGCATTAAATCGTGTGTTTCGATAAATTTAGTCTTAAAAATAGAACTGCCAAGTGTTAATTTAAACGTCATTCGAGTGAAAAATAGGAGACACTTAATTTCGGGGTTTTACACAAGTTTATCAGAATTTTTCTAAAGCGTATTGTAGGTAATAAGCTGTTGGCGAAAATAACTACATTAGGCGAATAACGAATATTCGTATATAATAAAAAATATACGTTTATATACAACAGAATACTAATGAAAACTCGCGTTGCTCGATGGGAAAAGAAGCAGCAACGAGTTTTTTTTTCGAAAAAAAAAAAATACGAAATAAGTCATAACACACCGCGGCGGTGAAGTTGAAAAAAAAATAAAAATAAAATAAGGGTAAGTCGACGGCCGATATAAAGATGTTTTGGTTCGTTATGGAAGTTTTCTTACTTAAAACTGAAAGAAAAAACTAATATAAATAGCATCATATATCAATTCGCAAATACATTATTATAAGTTTTTCGTATAAGCAAGAGGCGAGCTTTACCCTCAGAATTACCTAAGCTTATTTCCCAGCAGTATTATTCCCCTTGAACTCTTTCACCCCCCCTCGTAACATCCAATTTTTCGCCTTCGTTCAACCCCCATTCATCAGCGTTTATTCGTATCTGCATATAAGGACAAAAGATAGGGGTGAACCTTTATAATCTGTTCCTGTTATTCGACGGCACCGTAACACGAATCTGTTTCCCTGCATCTTCTTCTCGTTGTTCGCGTCGTTCTTCTGTCTTTATCCAACTTCTCGCACAGTCTTTAAACTTCTTATATATAGGAACTCCTTCAATAACTTTGAATATTTCATAATTTCTGTTACCGTGTGATTTATAAATCCATTATGAAGAGCATTTTTTGGTATACGTTCTTCTTTGCCTTCTCTCTCTCTCTCTCTCTCTGTACCTATCTATCTCGCACGTCGTCTTTCTCTCTCTTTTTCTTTTTGACTATACGAACGAGCGTTATTTTTTTATGATTTTTGATGCTAGGCGAAATTTTATTATTCGACGTGTGCCAGGGTGATATATAAGGCGAAAAATTTTATCGTAAATTTACAAAACATGTCAAAAAATTAATTTCGAATATTTGGGGTGTATAGTTCTACCGATACGAGGTACCGTAGAGATGTTATTATTCGTGCATATCGTTCTTGAGCAAATCAAATTTTCAGTGTGAAATATTCAAATTTGTAATTTCACCTTTTTGAATTATCTCGAGATGACTTTCGTCTCGAAGGCAGTAAATAAGGTAAAGAAAAGAATGATGGATGACGTAGGGATGTAATGAGATGGAGTGGGGGGGGGGTTCTTTCATAGATGAAGAAATCTTGTAAAAACTTGGGAACAAGTTGACGTGGTTTTGAAGTTGTATATTTTAAAGAATTGGAAGGTTTTATTTCATCGTTTCTCTCAATAATTTTACCTTTATGTATATTTCTGTGACTGATATTCTCAGACGAATTGAGGGGACCAAGGTGTGAAAATGTAATGTAAATTCTTTCGATTTTCCTAATTAAGAAGATTTAAGCTTCAGCAGAAATGCTTTCAGCTTAAAGTGAGTTTGAACAAAAATTTCTAAATTTTTTATGAGTTCTGGTCTTTTTTTACCAGAGGGGAGGGGTTGAAAATTCCAAAAATCGTCGTTTCTGGAGGACTAATTGCGATGTTTGTGTTATCTTGCGATCAAAAGAAATGGCGAATTCAGAATCATTCGTATACGAGTTTCTTTGAAGAAATATGCGGGCTGGCCTCGGACCCACATAAAAAGTCCATGGTTTTGAAAATGAAAAAACAAAACATCGTTGGCTGCAAAAATCTCCAAAACTAAGCCTCCTAGAAACAAACTTATAATTTTAAGGAGAAAGAAGATTTCAAGCTGTACAATTTTGATTCTCAGCACTTTTCTCGTAGGACCCTTAGTTTGGCCAGAAAATCCACGTTTGTGGGATTTTTTTGATTTTCAGAACTATCGATTTTGTATTTGGGCTAAATTTAACATAAACATGGTTTTTCCGCTACGAAAAAAATGCTAAGAATCAAAATTGTACAGTTTGAAATTTTCTTTCTGATGTAAATCGGTAGTTTTTTTCCTAGGCGGCTCAGTTTTCGAGATTTTTTCAGTCAAAGTTTTTTCTTTAATTTTCAAAATCATCGACTTTCTTTGTAAGTCACTCTTCATCTCATCATTTTTTGATTTCTAAAATTTATAAAAAAAATCATTGGCGTTTTGAGAGATTTTGCTTTGCCAAAAATTGAAAATCACCCAAAAAAAATTTTCGAAAGTTATCCAATAAGATGATAGAAGGTGAAGGATTTCAAGTTTTTTGCTTCAAAATGATATTTCATGAAAAAAGTGTGAAAATTCAAGCGCACAAAGAAGCTCGAAAATGTCTAATTTGCATCTTTGAGACCTGGAACCATTTTTTTGTAATAAAAGCTTTAAAAATGTTTTGATAAGCCATTATAAGAATATTATTTTTAGATGTAAACTAAAATTTGAGCATATGATTACCATGAAAACAGATATTTTTCCGAACTTCCCAACTTGGGACAGATTTTCAAATTTCTAATTTTGGAGGTAACAAAATGACATTTCTGCCTCCTATTCCTTTCTATTTTGGTGGAAAACTTTATAAAAATTATTTAAAAATTTAAAAATACTTCGTAGAAGTCATAAAAATTGAGAAGAAATGAGTTAGTGGTTCTCATTAAATTTTGCCAGTTTTTTCTTCAGCAATATAGGTAAGATTGTCGAATGCATGTCGTTTTTCGCATTCAAATGTTCATTTTAAAAATTTTAAATTATTAATTTACTGGGTGCAAAATCTTGAATTTCTTCATTTTTTGAATTTTTTCCAATAAATTTTGAAAATACTGGTTGAAAATTCAACATTACGTTTTTCTTTTGATTTTGTGTGTCCTGATGGATTCCTCCCTTTTTTTATTTTAATAAATTGAGACTTGAATCAAGTATCTAGGCAAGTATTCCCCTTTGGAAAAATATTGAAATACCCGTATTGGTAACTCGTCGAAGTATTGATAAATATATTTCAAATGGATAGAATTAGAATTGATTGTAAATTGGCATTGTCGATGGTACGTATACAAAACGAGGTTAATTACAATTTAATATGAAGTCTGTTTAATCGACTCGAGGCGAAGTTTAATGCTTAGTTGTCGTGTTATCTCGTCGAAGAATCTTGAACCGTATAAGGTACGTCTCGAGTCGAGATTATGGATACCTCTTGCTCGAGGATAAATTTCCTTACAATAATTCGTTTTCACACTGTAAAAGAATATTTTATATTTACTTAGTTGCAATATAACTAAGTAAGAGTTTTTTTTAATTAATTATCTTCGCACATCTAAGTACAACGCTGCATTCCGTTAAATAGTAATTAAAATTAATGACGATTCTTGCGTTTTGTCGCGAGCATATAATTTTTTTTTGTCAACTTGATTCTTTGAGAACCCCTCCGGTTTCGTTAATGCACGCTCGAAATGAGTTATTGTTATCACGTAACGTGTATAGGCATAAATCTTAATGGGACAAAGGGACGAATTTTTCCAAGAGGATACATTCTAAGGGACATATCTGGGGATGGGGTTAATGAATATTGAGTACCGATATGAAAAATAGCGAGGGTGAACGCGGAGATATTGTATTGTTTTTTATTTTGCATATACCGTACGTCGTCGTCATATATGTGCATGATGGGGGTTAGGGTTGGTATGGTTTAGTAGTTGGTTTGTTATAGGACCTGAGAACAACGAAATGCTTGATAACAGATAACACAGATCACGTCATCCTTGTTTTCCGCTTTCGTTTGATCCGGCGCGTTTTTTTAATGGATATTCGGAATTAAGAGCTGTAATATAGAGCATCATAAATTATGCACTTTTGCCGGATTAAAAATTATTGCAAAAAAATTATCAATAACTTTGGCGTTTTTTTCCTCCTGTCTGTGCTGCGATGTACTAAGCCATTAATGATATGGTGTTTTTTTACACCTCGTATACGTATGTATACGAGGTGTAAAAAAAAGAGAGCTTTTGTGGGGCGTTTTTTTTATTTACTCGCCTGCGGTGGCATCTACGTGTGCGAGAATTGATTTATGGTCGAATTATAAAATTGAATATATGATTGTCACGTGTAAAGAATTCTCTTCGTATTGATCATTTCACGGCGATGTCTAGATCGTTGGCTATACCTACGTGCGCTAATAACCTGATGCTGCAGCATCATTTTCAGTCCAGTTCACAGTTTATAATATCGAGATACCGGGCATGGCAGCCGTGGCGGCTAGACACCGAATAGAAATAATTTATTAGATCGCTTCCTGTCTTTTATAGCGGGTCTATTAGCTCGCTTTTTAGCATTTCGGAGTATATTTTACATTCGAATCGGTATACCGGCTAACGATCGGATCATTGTTGTACATTGTACCTTTCCCAGGTGATAATTGTTAAAAATATACCTAATACATTTTTCCAAGCATCCTGTGTACCCCATCTCGTCTTAGAAAGGGTACGAAGGGAGGAAAAGATTTGTTCGAGCACCTGTCTACGTATTATAAAATATAAATCTACATTTATTTGTATAAATATCGTATTAATTTATACCTTTTGTTTCGTTTTGTTTCTTTGCAGAGAGCTACACTAGCTGAAAAAGAAGTTTCGGCTTTGAAAGAACAATTGGCAAGTTCTAATCAGCCTCATTCGGATACGCAAAAAGTATCCGGTAACTCCGATGATCTCACTTCCCATAGACCTTTAGAAATTGAATTATCCGCCAAAGATAAAGAGGTAAGATTTTGAATTACGTATTTGAACGAGAATATTTTATGGCCCAACGATGATGGCCTGCTTGAATCATTTGCCCATTTCGTCAATACCTATTTTTTTACCTATCACGATAATCGAAATTTCGAGTCTCGAGGAAAAAAATATTACGTTGTTTGAGATGGTTTTTTCGTTAATTTGATACCGAAATGAATTTTTTTCCTAAACGATTTCGACTCGGAATTTTCGAAGCGTATATAACGAAGAGAAATGAAAACCTTGTTGCGTAGATACGAAGACGTCGAAACGATCTATTGTGATTTTTAATTTTCGCTGTCTCAGTATTTGTCTACCTACGAGTTTTCCAAGGCTATTTTTTCGTTATTGATATACAAGGTTTAGGGTTTAGTGGTCTTGAAAAAGCTCGAAAAGCCAGTAATTCAATACGCAGCCGAGTGTTTATTTTTTCGAGACTGTTTCGAGAGTAAATATGTTTTTGAAGGTTGTTCAATACGAATCGTGGTCTTTTTTCATTTGGAGAGTAGTGGAATTTCAAGGATGAGGGAAATGGGAATTTGGATGAATTTTGAAATTAGAATATTCACTATAATTCAAAATGTGGTACATCTTCATGTATTAAAAAGGTAGGAAATATAGGCCGGCCTATACAGAAGGTCGATGGTTTTGAATTTGAAAATAAAAATCATCCGTTTTTCATTTGAAAACATGGATTTTCTGGCTAAACTAAGGGTCCTACGAAAAAAATGCTAAGAATTGAAACTGTAGGGCTTAAAATTTTCTTTCTTTAGTAATTCAAGTGATTTTTTTCTAGAAGGCTTAGTTCTGGTGCTTTTTGCAGTCAAAGTTTGAAATTTGATATGAATTTTTTACATTACGAACTTTGGCTGTGAAAATCTTGAAAATCAAGCCACCTAGAAAAAAAACCATTGGCCTATTGCAGAAAGAGAATTTTAAGCTCTACAAGTTTGATTCTTAGAATTTTTTCGTAAGATTCATACTTTGATCAGAAACTCCATATGTATGGGAAAAGTCCTTATATAAAGTTTGTTTGTTGGTCAAAATTCCCATAAACATGGATTTTCTGGCCAAATTAAGGGTCCTACGAAAAAAAATGCTAAAAATCGAAATTGTATTTAGAGCTTGAAATTCTCTAGGAGACTTAGTTTTCGACATTTTTGCAGTATCGACCTTCTTTGTGAGCCACCCATGATATTTATTCATTTTGGTCGTGAAATACGATTTTCGTTCAAATTTTTTGTATTTAAAAATTTTTCAGCCAAGGCACGAAAATGGTAAAATTAATTTTAAAAAAATGAAGTTAAAACAGGTTTAGGCGAGGAAATTCTGAAAAAAATTACACACTTTTTGAATGAATTTGCCAAACTTGAAATTGAAAAGAGAAATTTGTTGTAATATCGAAGCGAGGCAAAATTTTTTCAGAAACCATGTTTGAAAAACAAAAAAAGTAAAAAAAAAAAAGGTTGGATTTAAAAAAAATTTTGGAAGAGAATTCACGAATTTTTTCAACCAAGGTAAAACATTACATCAAACAAGGTCTATTTTGCAATGGGGATGGAATCTTATGGAGCGAAGGGAGCAGTAAATTACTGATTTATCGGAACAAAAAATTGAATATTTTCTACTCTGAAGAATTTTTTCTATTTTTTACGACTCAAAATACAACTTTTCTGACACTAAAGTGCAAATTTTTGTATAAAATTAGCAGTTTATCCATTTCGAAAAATTTTCAATTCGAGCCTAATTTTCTCAAATAAAAACGGAATCTTAAGCGTAGCCAGAGTTTCATAAATATCAGTGAATAACTTTTTCCATCGACCCCCTCCCCCTCATTCATACACCCAATTTCTACCAATTTTTGTTGGTAGAAGTGTGAAAAAAATTGACGAAGTATTTCATGATTCTTCTCCACAATTTTCTTAAAAGTCTATTTTCTGGACGAATGAAGGCTCAAATGAAAAAAAGTTGAAGAACCAAAGTTGTAGATCATAAAATTTTTCTTCTTTTTGATGCAGATAATTTTTTCATAGAAAGCTTAATTTTCGTGATAATCGCAGTGAATGTTTAAAAATTAAATTTGTTTCTGTAAACTGGTTGATTTTACGAAAACTTAAAGTGAAGAGTAATTTCGAGTTGATAGCTTGGCATTTGAGGGGGGAGAGGAGTGCGAGAATTGACTGGGTGTGCCATGACATTCGTTGAGTTTGAAAAAGCTATTTCTTTAAGAATTGAATGATCAAAATTTCAGTATTTCATTGTAGAAAATTAATAACTGATTACACCAGAACGTTTTTCATTACCTGAACCTGATCATTGAAGAATCCAAATTGACTAAACCTCAGAACGCTTGCTTAAAGTAAACTGATTTTGTTCTTAATTTTTCTAATAAAAACAAAGGCCAATTTTTTGGCTCGTTGACTTTACATCCCCTAAAAATGGGGAAGACCAACCAACATTCTTTTCTCATTTTTACTATCGTCTTACATGATAATTAGAAGAACGAATTCTTCGATTTGAATTTTGGTACATTTCTAGCCAAAGCATTTTTAACCTCTCTGAGGACCACTGTTTGAGGTTGGTTTGGTTTATGGCAAGACCAATGAGAGATATTTGCGATAATAAAAATTGAAAAGATGGAGTATGCTAGAAAGATGCCAAAAAATTCACTCGATTGTTATTATATACAAGAAGCTAATTAGGATTGGTGCTGGGTACCCTATCTACAAAAAAAAAAAAAAAGAATTTGGTCGGTTTGTTATATATTCGTTGATACTTTGTAAATTAACTTAGCCCATAAGCTACGGTGCGATGTGTCCGAGGAATTGTGCAAATAAGATATAGCTGAAGAAGACAAATACGTGTAATCATTTTAATTGTTAATTTTCAAAAATGATCGCCGTCGTGTTTATTTTAGGATACGGGTGTACTCGCTAATAGATTTTTTCTGTTTGGCACGAAACCGGCGAGATTTAAGAATTAAATTTAGCCGTTCGTTAATGTGTCGTTTCTATATACAATATTATTTCATTACCGCATCGCATCGCCCGTACGTACGTAACGTACTACAAACCAACCGACAGATTTTTATTTTATCGTTTATTAGTATACATGTAAATTTTGAATAATGGACTATTTCTTGAGATGTTCTTGAATTCTTTGCTCGAGATACATATATATCGCTGTCAAAGTTATATACGTGTGTAAATTTATCACTTATCGCGTGTTTTAATTATATTAGGGACGTATGCGAGCGATATCGTGGTGAAAAAAAATTCTAGTTTTTCGTACACTTCTTCGGTGTATTTTTTTCGTCGATTTTATTTATTTTTACGAATACGTAACGAAAGGGTAATTGGTTCAAGAGGGAAGTGAATTTCGGATTGAAATGAAATTGTCGTCTGACCGTGATATTTTCAACACTTTATTTTCTATGGTGTTTGACTCGAGTCAAGTTTAAGGTTTTGGCATTTGGTTGTAGTTTTCATGTCTATGTCATTCTTAGTAACTTATGTTGCGAATTTGTTAAATTTTCGCGAAAGTTTAAAATTGTACATGCCACTGATACCACAATTCTCGTAAAAATATAGGTACGTATTGAATTTTATAGATATCTAATACCTATTAGATGGTAAAAGAACAGTAATCATTATTTTTATCCCCCTGGTAGACAAAAAATTTACCTAGCGTCGCTTCATTTAACTCTTCCGTTATCTTGGAATTCTTGGCTAACGTTATCGCCAATTAGAACGCTAGGAATGCATTTGCATCGCTGTCAAATGACTCGTAACATATTTCAAATAGAAAGATAAAAGAATTTGTCGGTTTGAAAAAGTGATTTCCTACGCTTACAAGGTTTTGGGCGAAAAAAAAATTATCGTTCGAATGAAGTATTAGGTATTCTAACAATGAAAATATTTGATTTTAAATGAACTATGATTTTCAAAAGTTGTTGCGATTTTAGATACGAAAAAATGTAACAAATAACGATGTACGTACTTACGACTACATGGTGTTGGAAGAGACACCACGTTGTGTTCAAAATGTATACGAACTTGTCGCGAGTAAAGTGTCTTTTACAGGAAGTTTGTGAAAATGTGCGCTGTGTTTTTACGGAAACGAGGTGCAATGTTAATTTTATCGGATTCGCTGGTACACGTATAATCACATAGTGTTGATGCGTGAAATATATTAACTTATGTTCTGGTTACGTAAACGATTGGAGATGTTGAAGAGGATGTGATGGCGTGAAAGACGATGAAAAATTGATTATGGAAGTATATAGGTAGACATTTGAGGTGTGTGCGTGCATGTGGCGCTGATTGGGAGAAATTATATGGATTCTTCGTGTTTGCATTCGGTGTGATTTTATTATTTGTATTTGTTTCGATTTCATAAAACTTTCTTATTTTAATCTTTATGTATTTTTTATTATTTTATTTGTGATACTTTGACGTATAATTTTTTTTTCTTTCGAATGATCTAAAGTGGATATGTTTTTGAGAAGAATGAGGGGAGGGGTGAGGGAATTGATATTTGGGCAAATAAATTTCGATGAGAAAAAACCCATGAGTAATTTGATTTTTTACTGAAATTTCAGAGTTTGTTTAAACATAGTGTGTAATTTCAACAAAACGTCATGAAGTCATAAATCATCGACTTTTTGAAAAGGGAAAAGTTTTATTGCCTTCACATTTTTATTGCAATGTCACGAGGTGATTTCAGTAAAAAAAAACATTAAATTTTATTTGATAATTCTTCATATTATTTGATCTTTGGTAGGTATCTTGAAAAAATTAAGAACCAAAATAATAAAAATTCATAGGTCAATTTTCATGATTCGAAAGATTTTTCCTTCTAAAAAAAAATGACAAATGTGATGCAATCTATAAAATCCAAGCGGAAGTCGGAAAAAAATTTGAAGGAGATTTTTCGAATTTTTACTATTTTTTTGTTTCAATTTTTGGATAGCTAAATTTAAATGTAAGTTTTCAAACATTGAAAAATCATACAAAAATAATGAAAGTACTTAGCATACTCTGGGTTTCGGTAAAATGTCCAGAAAACTATGGAGAATTTAAGAAGATGAAGATGGGCTTCATAGATTGCATCACAAATGCCTAAATTATCGCGTAAATTTGCATTTTCTGCTGGAAATTACAATTTTCGTTTTTTCTTTCCTTCGTCCCTTTGCAAAATTATTTTTCTGAAGGTAAAATTCAAATCAGAATCAATTAAAAATTTTCTCCTTCATCGGTTTTTAATGTGGCCACCAAAATATATAAATTTGAAGATTTTCTAATTGGAATTACGATTTAGTACGTTGGAAAGCTCTGAAAAATAAGTTTTATTTTTCAAGAGTCAGATATAATGTTGTCATGTCTCGTGAAATGTCCAAAAGTCAAATTTTGAAATATTTAAAAGTTTTCCAGGTTCAAAAATCAACTGACCACTTTATAAAGTTTTTCAAAATCGAAAAAGTCAGAATTTCTGAAATTTCCCAAGTCCAAAAAATCGTTTGAAATCTGAAAAATTGTTCCGAGTCCAGAAAGTCTAAAATAGCTTGACAAAATATCTGAAAGTCAGCGTGATCTCTAAAAAATTTCAGGTCCAAAAAGTCTGAAGTGTTTGTCTCACAAAATGACTAAAAAACAGCATAATCTCTGAAATTTTTCAAATCCAAAAAATAAATGGAAATATTAAAAAATTTTCAAGTCCAAAAAGTCTGACAAAATGTCTAAAAGTCAGCATGATCTTTGGAATTTTCTAAGTCTAAGAAATCTACTTGACAAAATTTTGAAAAGCTGGATTGATTTCTACAATTGTCCAAAAAGTCTGAAGTGTTTGTCTGACAAAATGTCTAAAAATCAGCATAATCTCTGAAAATTTTCAAGTCAAAAAAATGAATGGAAATTTTAAAAAATTTTCAAGTTCAAAAAGTCTTAAAGTCTAACTAAATGTCTAAAAGTCAGAGAGACGGACTTTCGTGTCATTTTTCGCAGGTTTAGTCATCGCAAAAGTATATCCGATGCTAAAATCTTAAAAATTCAATGCTTCGGAGGTTTTCTCCGCAAACGATTCTAAAAAATCCATTTACGTCGGTCGATTAATAAAATTCATAATTCGGTTATCAAAGTAAAAAATCAAGGAAATTCACGGTTTCGGAGGTTTCCTCCGCACATGATAAGAAAATTTCATTTTCGGAGGTTTTCTCCGAAATATGCCAAAATTACTTATACTCCTATACGAAGGTTTTCTCCACTTGAAACCACAGCAGGATGGAGGAGAAGCGATTGAGGCGCTTATTTTCTGTAGATTTTGTGCAAGAACCAAGTTTTAATTTTCTTTGAAAAATGCTCTAAATTTTACAAATCGAACTGTTCATTGTGAAAAATTAACGTTTCATTAAAAAGAGTACAATTATCGACTGATTTTTTATTCCATCTATTTTATGCCACCGAAGCTAAATCGTGTTTTAAAATCGAGTTAATTTGTTCAATCGAACAGTTGGTGTTATTCTAATGAAGCGTGGAAAAAAACCATTTAATCTGCTGCGCAAAGTAAAGGATTACATTGCGATAATTTGTACCTACGTTAATTAATATCGCATACCTTTATGATAACGTCAAGGATCGAGGTATTATTTCGAATAATCATTGCAAAGAGAAAGAATGAAAAATAAAAATCATCAGCATATAGTACATAGCTCATACGTTACGTGGTACGATTGCTTGAAAGATATTCGCAAGCTTGTAAAAATTACATAAAATCTAGCCGTTGCTTTATACTATATAAGTGATTAAGTTTAGAAGATGTCTTTCAACGAGAGCTAAATATCCATCAATCTTGCCCGCTTCAACGTTTCTGGCTTCGGTTAAAAAAACCTCGTTGCGTGCGTATGCATACTACGTACGTTGTTGGTATCTCTATCTTATACGTCTAGGATCCTTTTGGATGGCGGATGGGATGGCTAGTTCTTCATCTTTATTTAAACGACTAAATTGAAGATATAAGTTTAGAACGTATAAATTATACATATACTCGGCAGCGATTTTTTCTCTTCTTCTTCGGCTCGAGAATAATTTGTAATTCGTGTTATAATTATGGTCGTAAAAAAATCTAAAAACTTAGGAGGCGTTTACGACTTGTGTATAGGAAGAGAAAAGTCAGCATTAATGTAAAATGATGAAATATCGACTACATTCGTTGTTTACGACTCCGACCTATGCGACTTTTGTCACCGTTGCTGTCTTTTTTGGCTTTTTCGTCGCTAAAAATATGAATCTGGATGGGTATAAGTTACAGGATACCTAGCGTACGTTTACGATATATTAGGTACCTTTATCTAGACGAATTTATAGTAATGACGTGGTCTTTTTTATTAACTCTTTCTGAGGTGATGCCAGAAAAATTTCAATTGAAAATTATCCGAACATCAAAGCCAACGATTCGAGACGAGGTAACCAATGACGATGAATTCGCATTGGATCTATCGTCGTCTGTAAAATGTCAATTTCACCAAGCTTATCCGTGAGACTCTTCGACTTCGGTCAATGGTTGAATAAAAAAAACACGTTGCGATAAAGTTCGAGCCATAACTCAGCCAGAATACGAAAGAAATCGAGGAAACATCTTCGGTTCAATGCGCTTCTTTAAACGATAGTATAAATTTCCGGACAAATTCGATATTAGCAGATGTACTTTGAAACGATATACCCATAGCTGGGTAATGGAAACTGTCAAATACAGGTACCTCTGAGTAATCGGTTTATTACGCAGGTACCTACCTAAATCGTACCTAAGCCACGTTTACCTAAAAAAATAAATAATTAACCGGATTTTTTTTCATCGGAATGTTTAATTAGAGCCTAGAGATGTTTGATTTTTTTTTTGGCCTTAACGATGGGGGGTTTTTTGAGATACGTGAACGTGTTGGGTTTATCTACGTTTTTGTGTAAATAGGTGTTGGAGGATGTACTTAGATACCTACTTAGAGTTTAATACGATGATGAGGCGACAATACCCGATGACTGTACGTACCGTACAATAAGATAAATATATAATTTATTCTTTTATTACGCATAATAAAACCATACCCAGAGTAATTCAATTCATAGGCGCCATCAACCCTTGGTAGTTGAACCTTAAACGTCTGCCTGTAGGTAAACGTAAGTGTATATTTTACAGGTGTGTCGTATAACACGTATTTCGTAGGCAGTTATTCATAAATTATACGCTGCGAGTTTCAAGTATGTAAGTATTCTCTTGGTATATTTATAAGTCGAGTTATTTTTTGCTCCATTTTCTAAGACAAATTCTTACTCACTTTTGCAAAACTCAATGTCAATACCAACTTTAAGCAAACGGATAAAAATCAATTATTAGAATGCTACCGAAGCCAAGAGTAACAGAGCTCTATGGGATCTCGAATGTGATCAACATCAACCAATCGAAATTGATCGCCCTTGCTGTGATTGATTCATTGAAACGTAGGTACATGAACATTATTCGTAAATATACAAATATGTATTAGAATGAATGTGCAATGACGAAATTGTACCATCCTACGTGCGTATACGTATGTGAATGTAATATTCACGCAGACGAGAGCGAAAAAGAGTATAGAAGAAAATGGCAATCAAACTGAATTACACGATAACTACGGCACGTTATAGCTTCTTGTATTTATCGCTATTATTAATGGCAATAATAATTCAAAAAACGTAGCAATAAAAAAGTTCTAGCGAACGGAAGCTAGATAGGTTAAGTAAACTTATGTGGGCAGGTACGTTACGGTTACTTCTATTTATCCTTTATTGCTAATATAACATCCAATAAAATATCTTAACCGTAAAAATATTTAATGGTATTGTTGTGTACAAGTGTAAAGGACGGATACCAAAATTGCCATTTATTGAGGAAACACAGTATTTCTATTAAAGTTTTCAACATTTCGATTGTTTTCATCGTGCATGGTATTATTTTTTTCTCAGCAACATTTTCTAATAAATTATTATTCCAATTGTCGTGGCGACTGTGAGAGTGTCAACGTGTCATTCTAATATACGCGTTGATGATTTGAACATAGAAATGTAAAATGCAGCTTGCAACAAACTGCTTAGTGAGGTTAAGGAGGTCGATTCAAATCTCCATTATTGCAATTACTATAGTTATTTTCCATGGTTTTTTATTCGATCTGACTAAAAGATTAATGGATGATTTTTGGAGATACGAGCCTTGAAGAAGGGCCTTACCATTGTACAGAATTGAATCGAGAAAAATTAAATATCCATTATTGGGATTTTTTATTTTATGAGTTGAATATTACATTTGCACTATTGTTGATACTTTCCTGCATTTTAGATTTCGTCTCGACTCGTCTCCTACCCTTCCTCTATTTTTTCGTGGTCGAAAATTTCATTTTCGAAAAATCTGAATATTTTACGTTATTTCACTCTTCAAGACGAACCAAATCATACCCCTAACTCATTTTTGGAAAAAAATGACTGTCGTGGTTCTTTCAGAGGACTCGTCATTTAGGTAGCTTGAAACAGAGGCGCACCAAAGGGGCTTTCGGAGGCTGAAGCTCCTCCTAATGATCTTAGATTTTTTTTGAAGCCATAATTTATATAAAAACGAACTTTTTGACAGCTGAAATCTGATTTTTTAAATTACCTATCAGTGTGTAGATATAATTTGATTAGGAGAGGCATTTGTAGCAAATTAGTTACTGTACCATGAAAATTTTTTCAGCTTTTCGGGCTCAAACCAAAAAAAAAAAAAATGCTCCTCTATTGCATATGTTTAATCCTCGTAACGAAGCCTAACAGTTATTCAATTTGAGGGATAGGGGTGATCTTCACGAAAAAAGAGGTTTCTTATAAAATTAAACAAAATATCAATTATTTTATCAAAATAGCGAAAAATTTTTCAGAAAAAGGCATTCAAAAGCTGAGATTCTATCATTTTTTTCCACTTGGGCAGTGATGAACAAATTCGAGGATCTCTGTAAATCCGGGTCTATAATTCAGATATTTCACATTTTGTATATCTAATCTATGACCTCAAGATCTTCTCAATTTCAAAAAAATATTTTCAAATTTCAACTTATTAACCCTTGGGCATTCTTTCGAAGCTTAGTTTAAATTTAAAACAAAAAATGGTGAAATGATCTCCAGATCTAAAGATCCATATTTTGAGGATCTGATCTTTGGATCTTTAGATCCGATCTCTTGTGTTAGATCTGATCTGATCTGGATCCAAAAAAAAATCGCTCAAATGATTTGCATCTGGATCTAAATTTTTTAGTAGTAGATCCGTCCATCACTGCACTTGAGCTAAATGCGCCACTGTTCAGTCCATCCCAAGATAAAGTCCTGGGTGTGCCACTGGCTTGAAATAAATTATGGAATTCCCAATGAAGATGCATTTTTTCCAAGTAGGTACTTACCTACGTTAACTCAACATACCATTTCCCCCATAATTTCAGCTGATGATGCATTTTTTTGCTTGCAACAGCATTTAGTCCTTGAAGAGATGGAGATTTATAGAAAATGAAATGATTCAATTTTTAATGCAATATCATCACTTTATGTGGAAATTATTGAGAGAATTCCATTCACCAGCAGTTTTATGAACGGATGTAGTCTCTTGTGGGGAGGGGAGAGGAGAAGTGATCGCCCTCGCCTTTGATGCCATCAAATGTTCAGCAAAAATATTTTTTGCTCTCTGATGGTGATTTTTCAAAAAAAAAATCATTTTCTGGAAATATTTCTCCATTTTAGAAGTTTTTTTTAAGAACCATGCAATTTTTGCTTTTTCTTCGCTCAAATCTTGCCTCTTTAATTCCCCGGTATAACCTTTTTCGTCAGTTTGAGATAATCTTATCTGTGGATTCCATTATGTTGACAGGATTATATAGCTGGAGATTGTATTTCAAAAAAGATTTGCTCATAGATGAATGAATGAGACAAAACGGCTACAAATAGTCTGAAATTCTGAATAAAGCATTTAAAATACACATCTTTTTATTTTATCGAGAAAAAATGCTCGAAATTCTGATTTTGTGGTATAGTGTTGGTCTGAGTTCAAAAATGGTTCGTATAGAAAAGTTCATTCCACGAGGACTCCAAATATACCATGGTATACGAAAAGTTTTTAATATATTTTCTCAAATATGCGAACTGAGAAATTGAGCTAGGTTTAGTTCCCGCGTTTCCTAAGTCGACCAACGACAAAAAAAACTGTAATATGAAATCCCATCCGCGAACGAAACATTTCAATTAAGTAATAATAAATATAACTAAAAATAACTCATAGCGAAATTATAAAAATCCGTTACTTTCTAACATAAATTTATAAATACCACGTCGTCTTATCCCGTTTATGAAAATATACTGTACAGTAACATTTTGTAAAAAAAAAATATAATTGTATTCATAAATTAGATCTTCATCACTCCACCTATATGTATAAGACGTACCTTGTAAACAATGACCGATCTTTTCACCGCAAGGGGACAATACGGGAAAACGAAAGAAAAAAAACACGCGAATCCATTATTCACTTTATTTTAACTTCAACACTGAACTCTCTCACGACTTTGTTACACTTTCACGTAAATGTATCGCATTTGTTATTTCTTCGGTCAACACATGACACTGACGCAGTAAAACTATGAAATTATATTTTAATTTACAAATAAAACACTCATCTTATATACATTTTTGCTGTTTTCCGCCTTTACCTCATCCTTCTCTGGTAGACAAAATGTTTAACGATTTGCTGATTCGTTCGTCGCAGTCTTTCTTAATTAAAAAGAGCCGCTATGATTTCGGTCTTTTATATACTTACCTAGCTCTAGCGGATTTCACCATACACTCTCTTGTGTATGTATAGGTAGACATACGTACCAAAAGATAATATGTTCTTACCGCAACGACAACACTCTTATCGCGATAAAATCGTATTAAATTTCAATGATGAAAGCGTTCGCATTTGTAAGACGAAGAAGGACTAATCTAGAAATTAGTTATACCTATTCGCGTTATTCGTGTTACCAACGTTTTGATCTGTATCAAGTGATACATGGGCATTGTTAAATGCGAAAAAAATATAACATTTTTATTAAAAAATAATAATTCGTGTTTTCATGCGTGTAAAATTTTTGTTTTGTTAGCAATTATTGTAGCTATTTATTTATCTTACCGGCGAGTGGCCTTCGAGATTATAAAGATTGACTTCGAAGAGGTTTGGAAAATATGTATTATTCGATGCAGTGGCGTATTTAGGGGGTATCTAAGGGGTCTAGAGCCCCTTGACGACCGAAATGTTGAAAAAATTACATATTAACTTTTATACCTATGTTTTTTTTCTGCAAAAATTTTCGCCTTTGTTTCCCTTGGGTTCGATGAATTTTCTCATTTTAACAAATAAAGGATCATTTTTTCATAAAATCTGTTTTTTTGCTAACACGTCAATTCCCCCTCTCCTCCCTTGAATAAATATCTGGCTACGTTGCTGATTTGATGAAAAAATTACTCCAATATTGCAAAAATTCTTCAAAATTTGAGAAAAATTTTGAAATTTTCATAAAAATTGTCAAAAAGTGTCTAAAAGTTGATGAAACGTCATTAAAACGGCGTCTAACATTAGAAAGAATTTTTGCGAAATTTTAACAATGTTTCAACGACCAAGTTTTATTCAATTTGACCGAGTTGGTCTTATTTTTCTCAATTTCTGTTTCCAAAATGAGGTAAGTTATGAAAACGAACCCTTATCGTTTGAAATTTCGAATTTCCGAAGTGAATTAGAAGGGAGGACCGAAATTTCCATTTCCTAGATTTTCTAATACAAAGTTGAAATTCAAAATACGTCGATTTATCCGGCAATACGGATATTTTTCAAAACTCGAGTCGATTTATTGTATAAAATATATGAAATGACACAACTTTTGGAGAGAGAAAAAGCTGCCGAAGAGATTAAGCTTTCGAAGCGTAATCTTTGACTGGAAGCTTTTATTAAAAACAAACGTCCCGAAATTGTGATTGACATTTAAAGGCGTTGGTTTGGGCGCAAAACGTAGTTGAAAATTTAACCATTCTATTAATATTAATTTACGAAATTAATGAAGTCAGCAGCCTTTTCCGAGTGCCAGGCGATGCTGACGCATTCGGATGAATTTTTGGTGAAAATACGGAACAGCGAACAGTCAGCGTAAAGTTGAGTTCATTTTCGCGAGTTTATACTTTCGGAGAATGCGGAATCGGTGCTGGAAAAGTGAAACTGTGTAGTATATAGAAAATGGGTAACGGTTTTTGTAACAGCTGTCACACCCCAGGTTCAACAGGTTTTAACCTCAGTTTAGAAAAAAATATTTTCCTCTTCGACGTTTTATCGGCTTCTATCGGTATATATAGGGGAAATCGGTGGCATGGCGCTAGGTTACGTGACGTGAAAAAAAAGGGGTGTTTCGATAAGGGTTAATTTATGGTATAAAATCCGGCAAAATGTGTAAAAATTGTCGATACTAACCTATCCAATAGCAGACTGCTTTTTTCCTTTACTTTTACACCATAGCCCATCGTTTTACGAGTAGACTGGAGTTGTTTTGACGTATCGACATCGCGCTGTACCCTATCGTAGCCATCTCCCAGCTTCTGCTGGCCGATTTCAAATTAACGTGTTGCCAAACGCGTTTAAATTAGTTTGGAATTTCAAGACGCCGCCAGAGATAAAAGCGAAATTGATCATTTCGTATGTGGTGAACGTATCCTATAACGATGGAACCGTGCGGTCGTTTAAATTCGTATAATTTCCACGTTTTCTCCCCTTCATCCTTATGGACCAATTTGCACGTCAGCAAGTATCACCGTATCGTTTGCACAGTCGCTATGTTGTTAGATTACGAACGATACGTCAACCTTGAAAATTGTCGTCGAATTGCCCCCTCCTCTCTTTTTCAGCCTCCCTTCATTCGTATGGTTGTTATTCGCGGCTCGAAGGGTTAATGAAAATTTTTAAATTATCGCCAAATAAAAAATCATGTAAACGTTTGGTGAAGATCTCTTCGCGAACGATATAAAATTTTGTTGAGTTGTTCTAATTTAATATTCTATTAGAAGGATATTTTCACGATGATTTTTTGGCAGTCTGCGACTAACTGGTGGTACATTTATTGTTATAATATAATATGACGTCATTGTCTTTAAAAATTAATAGATGAGTACATGTGCACGGGTTGAGAATAAAATTATATCATCGGTATGAAATGGTTCGATTTGTCAATTTTTTTTTCTAAAAATAACAGATGGTTTAATTTTATGTATTGTCGGTTCATTTAGAGCTTTAGTCATCGAAATATGCTTAATCATCGCTTTTTAGTCATTCAGAGAAGTCAATTCTCATTTTATTGAGAACCATTGCCAGGATACCTTTTTCGTCTTTGAAAAATTTGGATAGGTGGGCACAGCAACATTTTCTGGTTCGCTTTCTGAACCCCTCACGTTATGTTATTTGATGTAAAAATAGTTCGAGAAAATTTAAACGCCCCACCCCCTCCTCCTCCCCATTTAAGGCTACTTTATTGAACTATTTTTGAATTTCACTAAAAAATGAAGGAGATTTTTCTTTTCTTTTTTTGATCAACGTTTTATTTCAGAAGTTGAATTTTCGGAGAAAATGAAAAAAAAATACTCAATGCCCTCCTTCCTCACCATTTACTCTAATTAATTCATATTTTAACTTTATTTTAGTTATTGGCGAAGAATTTATTTCAGATGAGTATTTAGGTCAATGGTTTTGGAAAAAAAAATTGACTGCAAAAATCTCGAAAAATAAGCCACCTAGAAAAAAACTGCCAAGTCATAAGAGAAAGAGAATTTCAACCTCTACAATCTTCATCCCTTGCATTATTTTCGTAGCACCCTTAGTTTGACCAGAAAATTCATATTTTTGAGAAATTTGCAAAGTCGATAATTTCAAAAATGGAGCAACTTTCACTGTAAAAATCTCGAAAACTCAGACTCCTAGAAAAAAACTATTAGCTCTTAAGAGAAAGAGAATTTTAAGCTCTACAATCTTCAACCTTTGCATTATTTTCGTAGCACCCTTAGTTCAGCCAGGAAATCCATATTTTTGAAAATTTACGAAGTCGATGTAATTTTTTTGTTTTTTTTCTTCATTACATTTCCCATAAACATAAATTTTTTGACCACACTAAGGGTGCTACGGAAAAAATACAAGGGATGAAAATTGTAGAGCTTAAAATTTTCTTTCTCCTTCGAGACATTAGTTTTTTTCTAGCGGGCTAATTTTACGATTTTTACAGTCGAAGCCATTTTTTTCGTTTTCCAAAACTATCGACCTTATAAATGGGCCACCGTGTATGAAAATTTTTTAGTTTTTTCGTGGAATTTATTCAAAATAACATTAAAAAATTCAACCACAAAGAAAAATTGTTGCAAAATCGAAAAAAAGTTGAATTCGTTTAATTTTCAAAATAATGCATTTCTGTGCCTAGGTACTAAGTACATAGAATTTTAGCATCATGGGGTTGTGATATTTGATCTTCATCTTTTGAGATTGGATTTAACTTCACAACATAAAATGGATATTTTTCAACCCCTATTCGAGTATTTTGTTTGCATTGATGAATAAAAATTTCACCTTCGGATGCCATTAGGGATTCATATGTAAACTTACGATTTATTAATGAGAAAATTCGTGTAAAAGAATAACCGAGAACGAAAAACGACGTAAATATTTTCTAAATTACTCGTCACTTTCGAAACATGCGACGGTATTAATTACATAGGCTGCGTTGAATCCGCGAAAACCATTATCTTATCATTGGTTAGGTACACGATAATATTGTAATACTCGTTGAAATTTCACTCAGAGTGTTAAAAAAAAATTTATAACCTTTATTACGAATTTTTTTTTTCAACATATGCGTACTCGTATGTGTCGGTCGGTGTCGGTACAATTAATATAACACCGAAGATACATTAAAATAGTATTTTCATTAGAAACTTTCCCATGATAATTTTTTAATAGTGTAAAAAAAAATAGTACGTATATATCTTATATTCGACGACGATCTTGTTAAATTACAAACATCTTGGCGAAGACACGATGTTATCATTTAGTCATATATCACACTTCATCCTACAATAAGGCCAATTGTTTGTTTTCCGTTCTCAAACATAGAAAACCGGGTTTTTTTCTTCATAATATTAAGGTACACTGGTTATCGTTTTATATATTATATATTTATTGCATTATTTCCTGTTTTAGTATGAAAAAAAAGCTATATATAGGAACGTATGTGAAACGGAAATTACTAGTCATATCGTTTTGAATATAAGTACCTTCTTTTCCCCTTGTTTAGAAAACCCTTTTCTTTTGTGAGACGAACGCAGGTGAACTATTATTTACACGCGGATATTAAAGGTGAAATGTCTTATAACCACCGCGTTCGTATAAGATTTTTATTATAATCGTCGAATAAAAGTGAAAAGAAAAGTTCGGCGTTGTTATGCGGGTTGAGTGACTGAAGGGGGGGAATGGTTGCAGCGATATTGAGGCATAAGGCGACAAGCTGTCTACGCATCGTGCGTCGTTTCAAAGTGGATCGAAATTTAAACGGCGTATTTGATAAAGGGTTGCGAACGTCTTACGTCGTCCATCTTAAATTAGGTACTTATATCGGAATCGTCGAAGACGAAAATACCGCAAATCTAATTTCAAGATTTATAATACTTAAAGGTTAAAGGTCTTCGTTGTTGTGGCTGGTTCAGGATTACTCGCTTGTTTGAGGACGTTTCGTTTGCGACATTTTTCTTTCGTGTGGCTATCGTTGTCGGGCGTCCGGTTTGGTAAACATGATAATAGCTTTATTACGCTATCTATATCGTCAAGTATACTGTATATTCACGTTCAAAAGCAAATAGCTGGCGTGGTGTTGTTCAACACAAACACTTGGAATTTACTTTGGCGGCCCTTACGGTGCATCAAGTATTTTCTCGCCCTTCTATGGAGCTCTCGAAAGCGAGTATAGTAAACGTGCATTATTATGTGTAATGCTCACCTACCTATAAGTACGAATACATACGTTTCCATTCATAATATGGGTATGGTTTATACAGACTTGGTATTCGTGTAGTACATATCCCTTCCCATTCATATTTGTACGAGTATGAATGAAACCATCAATGCTTACGTGTACAAAAAGGAGTTTTTTTCGATGTAGATGATCATAATTTGGGAGATTTCATATGGGATCAAATGATTTTCATCATTTTAAAAATGGTAAACATGATAAAAAACGTTACTAGAAAATGTATATTTGCCTAATAATTTGATTAATAAGTATTTAAAATACAGGAAATACGCTGTAGATAGATTGATTTATTAATAAATACCTAGGTAAAGATATGTGCTTATTAATTGCTGACCTGAGTCAGTAATTTTTTACTGCTAGAGGTAGCGAGTTAATTGAATTTCTCATGTCGAGCACTTTTGATGATGATGCAAAAAAAAGTTCGTTGCTACCATTAAGATTATTCTAGAAATCATGTTCTTTTTCTCATGAAGTTCAAACGAACTTCAATTTAGTTCATGAACAGTACAAATTAAGGTAATTTTTATGAAACGTGTTTTTGGAACCGGTTTCGCAGTTTCCAACCAGTTTTACCAACCAGTCCTCGAAAAATAAAAGTACGAAAAATTGATTTCGAACGAAAGTTGCAGAGTTTTAAAAACTGGTAATTTTTCTGTGTTCCACTGTTGAAACCGGTTTACTGGTACTAAACCAATTGTTGGCTAGTTTTTCTAGATCAGGTAAAAAATTAAAAAATGAAAAAATATTTCAAACGAAAGTTGTAGAGTTTTAAAAACTGGTAATTTTTCTCCGTTCAACTATTGAAACCGGTTTACAGGTTCTTAACCAGTTGTTGGCCAGTTTTCCTAGATCGGGTAAAAAATTCAAATATGAAAAAATGTTTCAAACAAAAGTTGTAGAGCACTAAAAATCAAAAATTTTTCGCCTCAAGAATTTTTGGAGCTGAAAGTACTGGAAAATCCTCCAGTTGACAAAGCAATGCTGAAAATCAAAAATGTGCCGAATTTGACTCAAAAGTCCTGCATTTTTGTTCAAAATTCATTAAAAATTCATTTTTTTCAAATTATCATTTTGAAGAAATTTCAGTTTCCGAATGCCTTTTTCTGAGAAAATTTTTGCCCTCGCTTCGCTCAGGCTCAATAAATTCCTTACTTCACCAACCTATGAATGGACAATGAACATTTTTCATACTTAATTCATATGAAATCTTATTCTTTCTCGCCACCTCTCCCCTAAGATTGATTGTCTGGCTACCTGCAAGAACCTAAATCAATCTTATGGGGAGGGGGAGGGGTATTCGTAAACTTGAAACATATCCTGCTGACGACATTACAAAAATTTGGAAAAATCGTGCAGAAATGCCGAAAAAATGCTGAATTTTGATTTGGAAATTTTGTTAGACACCTTGAACCGAGAGAAATTATGCAAGGTCGAATAAACTTTTCACTTTTCAAAGCAAAAACACCTCCCCATTTCTAGGTAGAAAAAAATTTACGGGACAAAAATTTTTCAATTTTTAATGCTCTACAACTTTTGTTTCAACATTTTTTTCGTATCGTGATTTTTTCAGCGCACTTGATTTTTTTTGGGACACCCGGGTGAAAAGATTAGCTACATCAACGATACGAAAAAAAGTTTCAAACAAAAGTTGTAGAGTATTAAAAATACATAATTTTTTATATTTTAAATTTTTTTCCATCTGGCATTGGAGAGGAACTATTCTTCTTAGAAGAGAGTAATTCGTTATAATTTCCAAAGAATTATTGATAACTGGTTGAGAACCTCTTGAATGATTTCAAAAATGTATGTTTCATTAAAATCGTCTTAATTTGTACTTTCTGTATAGTGAAGTAGAATACCTCTTTAGCATAAAAAAATTCTCAAGAAAAATTTGGCATGTTTTGTAGTTTTTGGACACCCTGTAAATAGGATAATTTCTGTATTATTATCAAT
This sequence comes from Pseudococcus longispinus, assembly GCA_900064475.1. Taxonomy (NCBI): domain Eukaryota; kingdom Metazoa; phylum Arthropoda; class Insecta; order Hemiptera; family Pseudococcidae; genus Pseudococcus; species Pseudococcus longispinus. Next base: position 7,001 of record FIZU01010614.1, on the reverse strand, counting down.
TTATCAATATAGCGCTCGTCATGAGCCCATCGTCAATTAAAAAGAAGCTTTATGCAGAGTAGAAGGTAGAAATCTGAACTTTTTTTTGTTTTGTTGCACAGCTCAGCATCTAATGGTTCAAATTTAGCTTTCTAGGTCTCAAAATGTTTGTAAAATAGCCTAGTTTCATTTTATGGTGGACTTTTTTTTTGAATGGAGGCCACCTGAAACCTCGTTCCTATCACAAATGATTCTAGTGAAAATTTTTGTAGCTCTCGACGAGTACCTAGCACCACCCAGCTATTTCTTCTAAATCAAAGTTGGGACACCCTGTATTTTAATTTTTGCAATTCTGTTTCCAATATGATCTATATGAAGCTTAAATCTGGTCTGAACTCTGAAATATTTAAATCGAAGCAATTTTTCAGAATTAAGCAGAATTATGAATATTTAAATACAATATGATAATTATTTTGAGTGATCAGATCTATGCCTATGTATATCTACGATCCTGATTTATACTTAAGTATTAGTTATTACTCGAATAATCCAATATGACAACAGAACGTAATTTCAGATACCTCCTTATACAAATATTATCGTACATGAACTTTGGACGCATGCATACGTCGAGAATGGAATAAAATTATAAATGGTGAAAATTTTTGGTAACCCCTTAATTATGTACTCGCATGTCGGGGGCAGTTTGGCGCGTAGGAAAAAGTTTTTAGCGATGAAGTATGTATGCGTGTCGATGAGTATGCAAAGTAAACGAAATACCTTATATAAGGCATCGATGAAAAAGATTAGGAAGGAGGAAACGAGAATAAGGGGTGAAAAGGCGGCATCGGTCAGCGCGTCGTGTACATATCGTATATCGCATAGAAGGTGGAAAATACTGCTCGTATATTCGGGCATTAACGGATCAGTTAACTTGCAAGGAGCATAAGTGAGAAAGAAGAATTTATGCAAAGGGTTTTTCGAGCTCGCTATATTGGCCATATCGACTTGAATGACTTGGTCATTCGTTCTTGTTTTAGTTGCTTTTCTCCGTATTATACACGTACACACGTACACATACGTACGAAGGCGAAGGCGAACACGACGTGGTGTGGTGGACCGAGTATATAAAGGGGTTGCGGAGGAGAAAGCGCTGAGGCGAGGAGATGGCGGTGTGAACTGGTGTGCGTGTGTGCATATATGTACGTATAATACGCGCGTCTATAAGGGATATATCCCTCTCAAGGTGGTTTTAAAACTGTTCGAAAGGGATTGAGTGTCGTAGAGATATCGGAAGGGTTATTTCGCGGATATCACGTGATTTTCAAATGAATCAATCCACTTAATGAGTATAACGAAGGGAATATGAGAAATACCGATCAATGTTTCCTAAAATTAACCAACTCGACCGTTATTCTTCATTCGTCGCGTTTCGATTACCTACCTATTTTTTTTTTTTTCACAAAACGAAACAAAAAATACCTATAAACGTTTGATCCGACGACTTAGATTAAGCTTATAGCATACGTATAAACGTTCGTGACGATATTTACTTATATTTTTCTTCGTCCGTGGTTTCTTTTTCTTGCCGCGTTTGCTCGCCCGAAATGTGTCATTAAAAGTTCGATATGACTGGGGTAATAAACGTTTATTGTACGAGAAAAACTATCGAAGACGATGAATACTACCTATCGAAATTATACGTCTCGTCGTGTTGGCGTATTTAATATTTATAAATAATATAAATACGAATAAAATTGCTTTTATGATCGTTCGTATATCTAGATTTGGACCGGGTAAAATCAAACCCAAAGCTATATTTTACTTCATAAATTATTCAAATCTCTATATAATCAAAGTAACTCGAATAATTCGCATTTAGCAATAACAGATCTAGATAGAGAAATCTGCTCGTACCTATACAAAAGTCATTCCGTACCTGCGAAAAAAAATCAATTCCCAGTATTCGATTACCCGCCTCGAGAAATCATTGTACCTACGTGTTTAAAACATCATTACACGTAGAAAAGCAATCAACCGCTTAATGGTTAATTATATGTATAGTGTCACCGGTAGTTATTTCGAGGTAAATTAAATAATTATATAATAACAAGTTTCGTGTGCCATAAAAACCCGCATTTGTAAATCGAAAATGTTAAGAATGTCTATGCACAAACAATGTGTGTGCCGTGTAGGTCTACAAGGTGTACACGCGACGAATTTTTATTATAAAAAATACTCAAACGAGTTTAATAAATAAATATATCGAAGAATTCCACCCTGTGCATGATATTTGTCAACACAATACAACAAAAGAAGCGGCGTTTCGAAGAGTTTTTTTTTTCTGTGGATGAATTACGTCATGATGAAATTTCTACGACGATCAATGTTTTGCAGAAGGAGTGATATAGATGGAGAAACTGGTTTAGAGCAAAATATCATTGAACTTTTGCTACTCGTGCTTTGTTTTTATTCCATATTTGTCGGAACACGTGCTATTTTTTGTTTCGCCGCATGACAACACTGATCGTCGTCCGGTATTGTGAGGCCTTCCAGTATTCGTACATGGTAGCAGAGCGTGGTTCAATGTGCGATATTTTTGTTGTAGTCTAGTAAAATTGGACTATAAAAATGTTTCAAATTGCCAAAAAACCTCAAAAACTTACCCCTCGCCAACTCCCCCAAATGTGGACCCAAAGTGACCCCTTTGTTGTTTTTCGCTCATAACTCTTCAAATATGCGTTTAAACAGAAAAATGATCATGACTAAAATTGAAGTACATAAAATTTCCAACAAAAAAGGTCATATTCATTTTTTTCGAAAAGTGAACGGGTGGCGCAAAAACACGCTTCAAAAATATACAGAGTGAAAAAAATTAAGATTTCCCTTCATTTCCACAAATAAGATATAATGTCGCCGTTGAACTGAAGAAAAAAATGAATGGAGCAGTTTTGTAGGAAATTTAACGTACTTCAACATTTATTTGAACTTTTTTTTGATTAGGTGCACTGCTGAAAAGTTATTTGAATTTAAAAAAGGGGGAGTTCACAAGTGTCCACATATGAGATATATCGAGGGAACGGAAGAGTGGGAGTTTTTTTGGAGTCTATGAGATGTCATTATTCGCATACACGTGGTCTCCCCCCAAATAATAGCCTATTCGCGAAAAAGGGGGCAATTTTCATTTTTTTTTCACCTTGTATATTTTGACGGGTGTTTTTGCGCCACCCGTTCACTTTTCGAAAAAAATGAATATAACCTTTTTTATTGCAAATTTTATGTAGTTTAATTTTAGTTGAGATAATTTTTCTGTTTAAACGCATATTTGAAGAGTTATAAGCGAAAAACAACGAAGGAGTCACTTTGGGTCCACGTTGGGAGGAGTTGGCGAGGGATGAGGTTCGGGTACTTTTTGGTGGTTAATCAGGACACCGGAAGGAACGTTTTAAAATCATAAAATCTTTCATGTCTCCAAATGCAATTTCATTAGCTTTTGGCTATATTCTTGATTACAAACGCAATATATTCTACAGGCGATTTAAAATTTTCTCATACGAATCGACGAGGGAAACTTCCACGAGAATTCAAGAAGATCCAATTTCAAAGTTTGAATAAGTATTATGTAGGTAGCTTATAGGTACCTAAAAAAAAAAACTGCCAAAATTAAAACGTAATTCCCCTCCCCCATTTTGTCTGCTCATCAAATGCATCTTCCTACAAAATTATCAAAATATTTACGTTTTTTTCGTCAATTTATCACAAAAAGTAACCACATTGGGTAAAAATATATCACCGGAACCAGGATATGGTATAAATACTTCAAATCTAATTGGTTACTGGAATTTTAAAATGAAATAAATATCTGTAGTACGATACCGAATACTGATAACAGATATGAATTATCTACTCACATACGACAATATTTTTAAAATATCGATTGCGATTAGAAAATAAAGAGGAAATTGTTCGATACGGTTCCATTGATGTGTCGGTTAAATACACACATGTCACGCATTTGTTAGTATTTTAGAGATGATAGAACCCTATGAATTATGTTTTACACATTTTTTCATATGTTTTATTTCTTTAAAACAATGATGCTAGGATACGTTCTGTTCTACGATTGGAAATTTAATTACGTTGAGCATTAAAAGAAACGGATGATCTGCCTACGTATATTTACAATACATATTTCTTAATTAAGTATAAAATTTATTCAATTTTTTTAAACGTTTTATTAAAAAAAAATTTTATGATTTAATTTGCATTATTATACGATGCAATCTTCGAGATGAATTTTTCTCATACGTTGTTCCATGGTGCGAAAAAAATTCTCCAATGGGTTATAAATTTAAACGAGAGGAAGCGAAGAAAAGAAGTTCTTTTCGCACCCTTTTTTATACTCTCAAGAAAATATGATATTTCGAGTAAGTTGTTATAAAATTAATTCGTTAAAAGATTACACCCAATGAAATTTCATCTCGATTCGTGTTCAACGTTGTTTCCGAATACCATTAAAAGTTACCGAATTTTAAATGGTTTTTTGTTTGATAACTTAGGATAGAGAAAAGGAGAATATTTCTAATAATTGGAACGAAATTTAAGACGTTATTGAATACCTGTTAAACCGTAGTATATTTTATAAATAACCCGTACGAAAAACGTTTACAAATAATTACAGAAATTATGAAGAAAAAACGAAGAATTGTTTTGCTCATTCGGATGTTTAATTAGGAAATGCAGATATAAGTACACGCGAAGCAAATAGACTGAAATTTTTATACCGAATACACATGGTTGTTTGTATGTGTACAATGTATACATAGCCGTCGTACTGTATACGGTACACACAGCAGCCACGAGCAGAGAGAACAAAAAACTTGAGAAATTGAGAAACCCTGAAGATACAGACAGAACGAGGATATATGGGTAAAAGAGAACTTTACGTGTGCGCCAATGTGAGTTTTAAAGGAATAAGGGGAAGAGAATTATAATAATCTCACCCGTTCCTAAAACAATAGACGATTGACGCGGCCATCTTGATTCGTAGATATCTCTCTCGTCCTCATACTCTTCGGCTCGCATTTTAAATAGAACTGAATTATTGATTAGTTCCAATTATGATGAAATTTCATATTCGGACGTATTTACTTTCTCAGCGGAAAGCCTAACTCGGTCGTTTCGTTGCCTGGCGTTACGTTATTCCACCCTCCATTCTTCATTTTCATCCCTTTTGCAAATCAGGCGTAAGTCTTTTAACTCGTCAATACCGAAGACAAAGCATGTGGAGCGGGTTCTTTTCCGCGTATTCGGGTAAGACGCGCGTTTTTACTTATAAAAAGGAATCGCAATGAATTGATAGTTTTACGAATAAAAGATTCTCATTAACCGTTGAATGAAAATTCAACGAGATTCCGTCGATTATATTTTTCAAACGTTTCGTCTGTCGGTCTCGGTCGCGAGTATTTTCCACGAGATTTCCGATCGTGTTTTACGTACCATACTCGTACACGTATATTTTCTTGTTTTTTTTTTTGAGAGGCTGGGTTTTATAAATGTATTTGTTCGTAAATATTCTTCTTATGTATACTTACGTATTGGAATTTTTCCTGGTGGATGGGGAGAGCAGAGCAGAAGGTGTTAGCTCGATGATAATTAACATTATTTATTATTTCAAGGAAGGAATCTTATAATTTGTTAGGACGATGGTTTTCAAAATTTAAAAAAATTAAAAGTTTTTTAATTGGGGTAATTTCTGAAAACAATAAAAAAACATTTGACGACAAAATTACTTACCTAGTTTCAAAATTGAGGGATATTTTCACTCGATGGAAAAATTGAAAAAGCAAATAAATGACAAGGTTGTCCAGTTTTTGGATAATATTTATTTTCAAGGGGCCGAGAGAGTTTGGAAATTATTTTCAAAAAATTCTGATTATCAATTTTAAGAGATATAGATAGGCCTAAGTATGTAATTTGTTGGCTTAGCTCCTGCAAAATGAAAAATAGGAAAAACAGGATTGTGAAACGTAACGAAATAAAATAAGGAAACCTGAAATTTAAAAAAAAGAAACAAAACGAAAGACGAAATGAAACGTTAAAATTTTGAGAACAATAACTTAACGAAAGAACAAAAATTTTTTTTTTTACAAAATTGAAATAAAAATTGAAAAAATGAAAAAATATTTTGCACTTTGCAAAACTTAGCTTTTTTTGCATGTTATTTTTTTAAAAACTCTTCTTTTTAACCAACTTTTTCTCGAAAATTCGTGTTCATTTTGTTATTTTAACACGAAAATTGAAATCTGACGAAAGAATTGAATTCTGGACAAAATTTCAATTTTTTTAAGTACCCACATGGATATGATGGAAAAAATGAAACGAAATAACGAAATATGTCGTTTCAAGTAACGAAAATTGGACAATAACGAAACGAAACGAAAATGAAAAAAATCGATTGGCCTGCACAAAACAAAATAACGAAAAAAGTTTTGTTTCACAACGCTGGGCAAAATTGCATATGATTACTTATTTTGCATTATGACATGACCTTGCCATAAATTTCTTATTCAAATGTTATGTCAAGTGATTCCCAAATCCCAAAAAAGTTTAAGTACGTTTCATTTAAAATTGACTCGTTCATTGCTGTTTCAATTCTAAAAGTATTATTTTCTGTTTTGTCTTCGAATGCCATCTCAAAATTCGTAGATATTTGTTCTCTTGAAATTTTGGGGACCTGTGCTCTTAGGTGGTTCTTATTTATAATTGATGGGAAATTTTTTCCAATTTGTTTTTCTACCTCCCCCTAAAGTTGTTCCTTTTTATGGAAAAAAATCCTAGAAAGTTTCAGCCTCCTACGTGCAAAATAATTGGTGCCAAATCTTTACCAAATTCTCAAAAAAAAAAAATTATTTCTGATTTTTTTGCTCTATTTCCCAAATTACTCAAATTTCTGTTATCCCCTTCAATGAGAAAATAAATGGCTCTTTAAGTGGGTTAAAATTTGACCCCCCCCCCCCCCC
>FIZU01010605.1:0-10084 GCA_900064475.1 Pseudococcus longispinus | reverse complement strand
GAAAACTCGCGGAGATAGAATTTTTTAGCTTAAAATCACTATTTTGGGGATGCAGCCCCTAGGGGTGAAGCCCAAGGATTCCACCAAAGCTCAAAAATCATCTTTTACTATAACAAATCGAAAGCCATGAAAAAAATTTTGAATTTCAACCAGAGGCCGATTGACCCCCTTACCACACCAGAGCCTTTTACCCTTATTTGAAACCAGCATGAAGAGGAAAGAGAAAGAAAAATTTTTTGGGGTAAAAATGCAGGAAACTTCAAATTTGAAAAAAGTTCCATTCGAATAACATTTTGAAGAGGAAAATTGGATATTCACAAAATTGCGAGGGATTTTGTGTGATTTCGAGGGGCGACGAGACGAGGAGAGGGGGTTCATTCGATTGATTGAAATAAAATTTCTACTGCAAAAATTGAAAATTTCTTACATTTTGAAAAAAATCAAACATTCAGAAAGTTTGACTTTTCATTTTTTTGTACTCCGAGAAAAATATGTGTATCTGTATTTACGAGTATCTTGCATTTCCACGCAAACTTGAAAAAAACCTACATTTAAGTAGTTATCACGATCTCATCGAGTAAAAAACCAAACTCCATTGTCATTTAATGGGTCTCGAACACTGATTACTCCTCGTCAATTACCGACGTCACAAAGTAATAATTTTTTCAAGACGATTTAAAATTTCTTCTGTAAATTTCGATTCAATTTACGTCTTACGACGACGCGATTAATTTAGCAAAACTTACAAATTGTTTTCATTTGTTGGTGGAGAAAAAAATGACTGTTGGTTAAGAATCTGTTGTTGGCCGGGACCGATGAAAAATGACTTTTTACAACTTCTGCATCTCCACCTACGTTTGCACGCTGGCTGGTGACTAAAACTGTCACACAAGTTAGCTTAGTTTTGGCCAGACCTCTTTATTAGAAAAGTTTGACCCGACCTTAACTATAATAAAATTATTAATCACCTCGGAAATATAATTACCGTGAAATATTATTTTGTATATTATACCTTATGATTGTATAGATGAGGAGGAATGACAAATATAATGCATTCTTCATCGCGTAATGCGTATAATACGATCAAGTTTTACGTTCGATTTTCTAAGTAGATTTAGGTCTATATTTGATACGATGAGTTTTTTTTTCCTCTCCGGGAAGGTATAAGAGGTTTACGATGTTAAACGTAGGTAATGGACATTTTATAGATGGATTTAGCGTCTTGTGAAATTATCGTGACGAGATTAGAAACCAAAGAGGACTGCGAGAATAGGAATATTTAAAATAAGAATTTCCTGGTACGATTACTTGAATTAGGTTTATTTCCAATGAACTGTAGCGATCGAATCGAGAACCAAAATCGCTGCAAATCTGCGAACAATCGACTCGATATGACGTCATTTATTGGGGTCTATGGTCGTCGACAGTCTAGTCCACGTAGCCAGCTCCAATGACCTGTGTAAACGTTGATAGATAACTGTTTAAATCAATATTTACTTTTACCTTTTCCACCTGAGAGAATTTTTTTTTCCCCGACGACGACCAGAGGCCAGGACCAATCTGCCAACTCAATGTCGTATGGGTATTGTTCGGTTTACGATGAATGGGGTATAAAAATGACGCGATTTTCGCGATACTTCGATGGCGAGTGATTAGTATGGCGAAATTTACCCGTTCGGAACGATATATAGGTATGCTAAGCTATCTCATTAATAAAATTAACCCTATTTTAACGCTACACTAGTCTTTGAGCTCAAACACGCATCAATAACGCGTCTCGCTAATTTCTAAAACTTCCTGAAGATCGAATACGACGAGATTTTCGGCCAAAAAAATCCTTCTCGACCAACTCCCATCCCCTCTTCTTTTTAATCCCATCTCACGAGACACGCCGTTCATTACAATCGAGTAAACTTACATGTTATCGATAAATTTCGATAATACCACCTGCGATGATATTCGACACGATGTGATAATTTGTTTTTTTAATCAGTCATTGCGGGTAAAAAATTACGACGGTCTTTTGTACTTCGAGTTACTTTTTTTCCTAGCTGGTTTTTTGCCACAGCCTCGCCCAATGTAATCGGATTTGGTAAATTTTTTTGCAAACTGGTTCCAACGTTTTTTACCACACCGAAAAAAAAATTATTTAGCAATTTTCAAATAATTCACGTCCGATAATAAATTATACACTCGAGGTTTGTACAGAAAAGAAAAGAAATTGACGGGTTGAAATATCCACTACCGAAGCTGGATTCTATACGAATAGAATGTAATTTATTTACAAACTATTTATATCCGGTATATTTTAATACCTGAATTATAAGATTTTTAATGATTTTTCGTTAATCGAATTATCTACTTAACATTATACGCAGCTCCGGAAAAACGCGGCTTGGCGCGAAATTACGTAAGAAATGAACCTATTAATTAATCGTATAAATTACTCTAATGTTTCAAATGAATGGGATGGTTTTTAAATTACATTCTACGGCACCGTTTATCAAACGGTCCATTTCTTTTACTCGAGAAACACTCGAGAGAAAAAACTCGCCACCGAAATAAAAATCCCATGTATCGTATGTAAATGCGATACACTGATACAGTTAATGAAACATTACGCCATCGATCGACTTCGTCATCCACGAATGAAAATATCATCGAAGTGAGCCAGGCTCGAGGTAACTTCGCACACGCTTTCTTATTACATCCTTATAATATAGTTAAGATTTTTATGGGGTATTTGCCGCACTCGAGCTATCAAAAACGTGTATTATTTTTTAGCCCCATCTTTTTTTGAAATATATCGTTTGGTTAATTGGATATGTTAGACATGTAGTAATGAGCCGACCCATGTTTTGATAAAGTTTTTTTTAAAACGTGTTCAAACGAATCGGGGTATATTAGGGTTTTATTTATTTTACGATGTGTTTGAAATGACTTTTTAGGCTGGATTGAGCTGTAGATGAAGGGAGCAGCTTGGTTGAATGTTGAATCGATAAATAAGTATTGTGAGAATTCTTCGGTAGGTCGAGAGAGAAAAGTGTTTAGAAGGGGATTGCTCTAATTTGTACTAATGATTTGGATTAGGTTGGGAAGGATGAGAAAACGTGTCGAAAAAGACTACGAAATATGTAGTTTAGCCGCTGACGACGTCTGTAATTTAGATTTTTTATGTGGAATTTTTGAACAGCTGAAAAAACACTTTCAAATGTGGATAATTTCAAAATTCTAAATTTCGTCATTTTTATTTTCAGATGGATATATATATTTTTATAATGACTTTTTCGATCATTTTTAAACAAAAATTTCAATTAAATTAATTTTATTAGTTGAAAATTTGATTGCAGCCACATCAAAAGTAGCACAAAAGTGACAAAGCATGTCGAATGATCTTCAAACTTTGAAATATTACGAAAATGGCTAAAAAATTTGTACTAAAAATTGTATAAAATATAGCAAAAGTTGATCAAATTGAGTAAAAATTGTAAATAAAGTTATAGAAATAGTCTGGTTATTTCGTAAAAATTATGGAAAAAGTCGAAAGTATTGTAAAAATGGGGTACAAAGTTCAAAATGTCGTAAAAATAATTCAAATGAGGTAAATTTTGCTTAAAATAGAACAAAATTCGATTAAAATTTAGAAAAATTGACTTTTTTCAATATTTTATCAATTTTTACGAACAATGTTTGAAATTTTTTATCTTTTGCGTAAGTTTCAACAATTTTCACCGAAACTCATCAAATTTTCTCAATTCTCGAACAATTTTTATGCTATTTTATACGATTTTGCCTCTGTTTTCTCATTTATTGATGGTTTATCGACTTCTTCTTAATTTCAACATTTTTCCTGAAAAATATGCTCACTTTCACTTGTATTTTTAATAATTATAAAGTTATAGAAATCGCATAGTTATCCCACAAAAATTGTGGAAAAAGTCAAAAGTATTGTGAAAATTGGTTACACAGCTTAAAATGTCGTAAAAATCATTAAAATGAGGTAAATTTTGCTTAAAATATTTAGAAAAATTGAACTTTTTTAGTATTTTGAAAATTTTTACGAACAATGTTTGAAACTTTTTGATATCTTTTGCGTAAGTTTCAACAATTTTCACCGAAACTCATCAAATTTTCTCAATCCTAGAACAATTTTTATGATATTTTATACGATTTTGCCTCTGTTTTCTCATTTATTGATGGTTTATCGACTTCTTCTCAATTTCAACATTTTTCCTGAAAAATATGCTCACCTTCACTCGTATTTTAAATAATTTTTATAAAAATTTGACAATTTTTTGTACATTTTGAAAATTTTTTAAATCATGTTGAGCCATTTCTGTAATTGTTTCTTTATATCGCATAAATTTTTCAAAAAATATGCACTTTTTTGTAATTCTCAACAATTTTTATTCCATTTTGATGAAATTTTTCGATGATTTGCCCAATTCGGTTGATTTCTACTTCATTTTCAGTTTATTTTCATGAAATTTTGACTATTTTTCTGTAAATATTAATGATTTTTTCCTGATGTTTTATCAAATTTTATGTTCTTTGAAACAATTTTGGGCCAAATTTTGACCAATTTCCATCGATTTTTGAGAAGATATGCAATTTTGTTTACACTTTCAACAATTTTTGTGACAATTTAAAGAAATTTTTCGACAATTTGCACAATTTGGTTGCTTTTTACTTCATTTTTAGCTTATTTTCATGAACCCTTCATTATTTTTCTGAAAGTTTTAATGAGTATTTCTGAAATTCTATCAAACTGAATGTTATTTTAAATAATTTTCATCAATTTTTAAACCTTTACTTGAAGAAAACATGCAATTTTGCTTGCATTTTTCACAATTTTTTGTAAAATTTTAATCACATTTTGCAATAATTTGCCCACTTTGGTTGACGTTTACTTCATTTTCAGTTTTTTTTCATGAAACCTTTTTTAGAAAATTTCAATGATTTTTTCTGATAAGTATTTTATCAAATTTCATGTTACTTTAAATAATTCTAAGCCATATTTTATTCAATTTCCATCACTTTAAAGCAAATTTTCAAAAGATTTGCAATGTTTCCTGCATTTTAAAATTTTTGTAAAATTTTAATGAAATTTTTCGATGATTTGCCCAATTCGATCGATTTTTGCATTATTTTCGTCTGATTTTCTTGAGAGTGAGTCAATTTTTGTGAAATTTCAACTATTTAAAAAAAATTATTTAAATTATTATTGTGTAATTATTGTGAAAGTTGAACAATTGTTCCAATATTTCATTATATTTATACCACTTTCATCAATTTTGGAGATGATTTAACAAGTTTATAACACTTTTCACGGTTTTTATACCTAATACTTAATTTATCAACTTTTTAATAACATAACCAATTTTTCCCTGGTAATCATGAATGCTCAACAATTTTTCTGTTGAAAAATTTCTGTGAAAATTTAATCATTTTTATTTAATATTTTGAACATTTTTTTGTAATATTTTGCTCAATTTTTAGAAAATTTTATGCAATTATGCGTAATTTTCTACATTTTTTGGTAGCTTTGACTAATTTTCATCACATTTTGAGAAAAATTTCGCAATATTTTATCAATTTTTTTTCATTTTCGGGCAATTTTCACGAGATCCAACAATTTTTCTTGTGTTTAGATCAATTTACAAAACATTTTCATTAATTTTTACACAATTATATCAAACTTTCTGGACATTTGATTCAACGTTTACCTTATTTTCAACGTTTGAAAAAATATTTCGTATTTTTTTACGTTTCAAACTAAGTTTATGACATTTCTAACATAATTTAAGGTGATGTATTCATAAACTTTTACATTTTTTACTCACAATTTTCTCGTCATTCAATAATCATATTTTCTGAAACTTGATTGTGTTTCTTTTTTAATCGAATTTTTCAAGTTACAATTTTTATGAATTGAAATTTTCATGTGGGCACAATATTTACTCAAAATTATCTTCAATTCTCTCGCATCATAAATTTTTTTTCAAATTTTAATTGAAAAATTTACAAACCACGCAAAATACCTTCGGCCAAATTACCCTAACTCAAGCTATGCGAGTACAACGACTAGCAAAACGTACGAAAAAAACATCAAGCAACAAAATAGCCAACAAATTTAGCATACAAAAAAAATTAACGACGCGTCGCCGCCGACACGTATTATGTCAATGTACCAAAATTATACACTCGCCATGACATAATAAAACTAATATAACAAGAAACCGCCTTAGCCACAGATGAGAATGCGGGGGAGGAGGAGAAAAAGACGAGACAGAAGGGCGCTGGCGCGGCAAAATCTTCATAGCCAATTTAATTATTCACTCGGTTTAACGATTGTTCATATTCGTCGAGCATTAATAATCTAATATTTAACCTTTTAAGTGTTGCCGTTTTGTTTTACAATGTTTCGATGTTGATTAATTTATTATTTGTTGGAGTATTCTCGTCGACACCTGTGTTGTAGCTGAACATTGTAAGTTGGCGCCGCAGAAACTCGAGAAAAGGGTGAAAGGACGTGCGTGCGAGGTAACTTGCTAACTACATTCCGATTGCTTGCTGTGTATGAAGAGACTATGTATAGAAGAAGTTATTATTTCATATCACGTGTTTAGGTCTTTTATTCACGTTCAAATGAAAACCAAGTACTCGTACGTCGCGTCTTGGAAGTTGGAATTTTACACGTTGTGATCATGTCATTTGTACGAATGCTAATGCTCGTAATAATTTGCTGCGGAGGTATAAAAATGCCCTGACGGGTGTTCGACGAGCTTCCACCTTACCATGCCATCGGTGAATGAATACGTCTCTTTATACACGATACAAAGTAATGTGCTAGAAATTATTAATGTGTTTATAAAGTGTGAAGAATGTAAACAGCGAGGTGCCTAGATTATCTCAGATTATAGGTTTATTTTTCCATTCAACTTGATTAATTCAATTATCAGAATTGATCGAATTTCTACTCTTTTACGATGCTGTCAAATCGTAAAAATTTGTTAAAAGTGAGGTACAAGAACCATTCTCGTGTTTTCAAGTGGCTCGTCATTTTCATCATTAAACGAGCGAATGTGAAAAAAAATTTAACGACCTTTTTAAAAATCATATCGGTGCCTTTGTTGCGGTACTTTGTAGTTTTGCCAATGGCCAGCGAGTAGCCAGCGCAGCGTCAGGTTTTATGTATGTCTTTATCGTTTTTCGATTACGACGATTAGAATAATCTTTGGCATTATAGGCATCGTTTGATTTTTTTATTTTTCCACGATGTTTATCACTTTTTTCGTTCTACGAATACAGATTTACTACCGCAGCTGATACCACTGAATATTCTTATCGAATGGTTCAGGTTTGATCACGATATTCGAATGTGGTATCAGATGGCCAGCTGTCCATTGTTTAGTTCTAGACGCATAGACCTGAAACCTACGGAGTGCTCCTGCTGATGAATTTGATTGATTTTATATGAGTGAAATCTAAAACTGGTATGGTCAATTTTGAATTTAATAGCGATTTTATCATCATCATTGGTTTACAAAAGCAAGAGGAAGGGGGCTGTCAAAGTTAAAAAAAAACGAATTTACATTTGTTTGGAAATCGAATTAAATTTTGTCGGTCGACGTTTGTGGAATTTTATAAATATTGATGAAATCGAACAAAGGGGAATAACCGAATAAATAGTTTTTCGACCATCGTCAAACATGAAATAAAAAATGTCGAATTTTAGCTGAAATATCTCAAAAATTATGCAAATTGGTAAATAAAATTGTAACAATTTTGACATGAAAGAGCTGCGAAAATTATCAGAATCTTTGGAATAATTAATTTTAAACTGGAAAAGTGATAAATATTTTATTTGTTAAAGTTGTGCGTATTTTTGGCTATTTTTAACGATTAATTTACTGGAAATTTCAGAGAAAGATTAAACCGAAACTGAAGAATGTGCTAAATCGAGAGATATTCGTAGATTCAAAAGATATCCAGCGATTCCACAAGTCCTACTTTTAGCTCAAGGGTTCTTTTTTCAAGAACGATTTTTTTCACCCCCTTCCCCTCCTCCTCCTCAAACCACTAAAACGTTTCCAATTTTGTTTAAATTTTATTCAAAGAGCAGTAAAAATGAAAAAAAGTCAATTTTGGCAAAAGGTTTTAAAATAATCAATACATGTTAAAAAATTTCAATTTTTGTATTTTGAGGTCCTCCTCTTTCCCCAAAGCAAAAAATCGAGGATTTCAAGTTTCTAACCGCTGAAAAATTTGTTCCTTTCAATTTCATCGAAGAGTAGAACAAAATGAGAAAATTTTCAATTTTAGTAAAAAGTTTTAAAAGAACGAAAAAATTATTTTAAAAAAAATTTGCAGTTTTGTATATTGAGGTTCGGTAACTCCTGATTACCCCCCCCCCCACACACACACACACACACACACACACACCATTAAGTCGAGGATTTCAATTTTTTAACGCTAGAAAATTCGTTAAAATTTGATCAAAGATAAATAAAAAAAGGAAAAATTATCAATTGAAAAAATGATATTTTCGTGTTGAGAAAATCAATTCGCAATATTGGTATTTTGAGGTTTGGCAGCTTCTGCTCCCCCCTCCCCAACAGCAAAAAACTTGGGATTTCACCTAACACTGAAAAACACAGCAAGAAGGAAGTGGATGAATAAAGGGCTTAACTTTTAAACTCATTTGGACGAGCTCAGAATTGGTTCGTCAATAAAAAAACACGAATCATGTTTATTATTATTCTACAATTCCTAAAAAAGTTAAGCTTTTCAATTTCGAGATTTTGTGGGATCATAAAAACTACAAACACATTAAAAAAGAAACAATTTGAGTTTAACCTCAATGAGATTATTGACCTTTTTTTTCCAACGTAACAGATTTTCCAGCTAGTCTAGAGTCATATTGCCCAGTAAATAATCAAATTCTTTAGTTGATACGTAAATTTTTGGATTTTTACAATTTTTTACCATTTTTCTCTCTCGGTAAAAATGTAATCCTTTCATTGGAATTCGCTTAATTAATGTGAAAAATTCGAAAATCTACATCAACGAAATATTTTTCGCTGGAATTCATTTTCAATCGTTTTGAAAATATCTGAAACTGCAGGAAAAATGAAACTTCTGCAATATTAAGCTTTGAAGCGACAAAAAACACATTTTCAGAAGGCTCCAAATTACGCAGTCCTGCGATGGAAATGTTGATGAAATAATGATAGATGGTTAAAATAAAATTTTTTGCACTGATAACGAAAAAAAATATGAACAAATTCCATCGTTTCCGATTTTTACACAAAACTGATGTTTTATTAGGGAAAATTTACCCCTTTATTCATCATTTTGAACTCAAGAAATCGATTTTTTGGGCGGAAGAGGGGTCCTACGAAAAAAATAGATAAAAACACAATTGTAGAGCGTAAAATTTCCTTTCTCCAATGAGCCATTATTTTTTCCATAGAGAGTCAAGTTTTCGAGATATTTTTACCGAAAATTGGAAAATTCAACTTTAATTTTCTATCGTTGATATTTCGAAAATCTTATCCTCAAGGAAAAAACAAATCTCTCTTTAGCGAAAGGAAATCGTACGCTCAACAATTTTGTTTCAATCCATTTTTCTCATAGGAAGCTTAAAGTTCTCTAAGGCAATCAAATTTTCAAGTTAATTGGTCATTTTATGTAGCAGTTGAGTTATTTTTTCCGATTAGTGTATTTTTTGGACGAACTAGTGGTCCTACAAAAAAAATAAATGTAAATAAAATTGTAGCGTGTAAAATTTCCTTTCTCTAGTGATCAATTAGTTTTTTCTGAGAAGCTTAATATATTCGAGATATCTACGATGAAAGATTACCTACAGCTGATTTTTCAAATTTCACTAAAAATAAGTCGAAAACTAAACTACGCTACGCAAGAAAAAAATGATGCATTACACAGAAAGGAAATTTTATACTTGAAAATTTCGTTTATACTCATTTTTGACATGGATATGTCTAATGGCTGGGGCCAATCCTAAAAAAGTGTCCATTTTTTTGTCCAAATTTTTTGTCCAAATATTCTGTCCAAATTTTTT
>FIZU01010603.1:0-18961 GCA_900064475.1 Pseudococcus longispinus | reverse complement strand
TTCGAAGTTACTTCGAATATGTATTTGAAAATGATCGAATATCTCTTTTTTTAGAACTAAGTATTCGAAAATAGAAGATATAAATAGAAAATAGGTATTTATATTTGAAGTATCGAATATTCATTATTTCATTATTCGCCACAACTCTGTTTATAAAAATATTTTTATTAAAAACGAAAAAGCTTGAAATTGAAAAAAAATGAAAAATTGAAGTTCAAAACTAACTAAAAAACTTGTAATAGATGGCGCCTTTGATGTTTATCTCATGACGTCACATCATTTACTGCATTTAGCCGCTTGTCATTCCGTAATCAACATAAAACGTAATCTGAAAATTATCTGATGGAAAAAAAGTGTTAGTGAAATTTTTCGATATTTCAACACCAATTTAGTCAAATTTATCCAATTATTTATTAATATTATGAAAATATAACTCGCTAGTTTCCTAATTAAAATGGTAAGTACGTTATGAATTTTTCAACTTCGTCCTTGGCTTCCTTTAACCAGCATCCCTAAGGACCCGGTGATGTTTATAATTCTTATTAATTCACGATCAATTTCCGCAGTTGGTTCTAGTTATCGGCGATCTCCACATTCCACATCGTTCTAGCGGATTACCCTCACAGTTTAAGAAACTTTTAAGTCCTAGTAAAGTACAACACATCTTGTGTACTGGAAACCTCTGCACAAAAGATTCTTACGATTTCTTGAAAACAATTTCAAATGATGTTCATGTTGTCAAAGGAGATTTCGATGAAGTATGTTCCACTCGATTCTGATATCTTATCGACTTCGTATCCGGTTATTTACCATTTATATCTCGTAGAATATCAATTATCCGGAGCAAAAGGTAGTCACTGTTGGTGAATTGAGAATCGGTTTGTGTCACGGTCATCAAGTTGTTCCTTGGGGT
The DNA here is from genome assembly GCA_900064475.1 of Pseudococcus longispinus. Taxonomy (NCBI): domain Eukaryota; kingdom Metazoa; phylum Arthropoda; class Insecta; order Hemiptera; family Pseudococcidae; genus Pseudococcus; species Pseudococcus longispinus. The sequence continues at coordinate 18,048 of FIZU01010603.1, read as the reverse complement.
GATCCAGATGCTTTGGCTTTGATTCAAAGACAACTAGATGTTGATATATTGATCTCCGGACATACTCATCGTTTCGATGCCTATGAATTGGATAATAAATTCTATTTGAATCCTGGCTCAGCTACTGGTGCTTACAATCCGTTAGATTTGTAAGTGTTGCCGTTTCGTTGGTTCTGATTTTTCACATAGTTTCGTATTAAAGTATGCCTTGTTCGCTTTTCAGATCAGTAATCCCTTCTTTTGTTATGATGGATATTCAAAATACCACTGTTGTCTCGTATGCTTATCAACTATTCGGCGAAGAAGTTAAAATCGAGAAAGTCGAATATAAGAAATCATGATAATGTAAACTCAAGATCGAGATCTCGGCTACAGTGTATTGTTATACCTGAAATGAAAAGGGCATTCTTAAAAATAATAGATACGCCCGAATTTTTATTTATTTTTCTACATACAGTATGTATTTATGGTGATATGAAAATCACAAATTCTAAATATTAATCGTAACATAATGGCGTTAAAAGTAAACATATATTTATCACAATTGAATATGTAATTACCCTACGTTGTGAATATGGTCTTAGAAAAAAACAAATAAGTGTATAAAAAGTACAATTCGAGGAGTTTTCGCGCTGTTAAGGAAGACGAATAAGTTATGCAATTTTTTTTTGTTTATTGTGTGAATTTTTTATCATGTTTTTCTGTATTTATTTAATACCGATACCTATTTATTTTCTAATATGAAAAAAAAAGATCCTCAATTTTAATCGCAATAAAAATATGTTGTTAGACCTATTTTTCTCCACTTTTTTCGAACCAGTGCTTTTTAACTTGACGAAATCACAATCACCACCGATCGCACGTAAATTGCTGCGATTACTTCGTTAGGATTGGTAACGTAACGCAACTTTCCATAAACCGACGAAAATAACAGCACCATCAGCGTCTTTTTATAACATTAACGAGTTACCCAATCATTCCAAAAGGATAAATTAGTGAAAGGTATATAATAATATGAAAAATACACAAACAGCCGCCACCAAACCAACAATAACAGAGTCTCGTTTCTTCCTGAAATGTATCTTTTGCATTAAATTGTTTATCATTGGGAATCTACTGGATAAGTCGTGTATTCGGGTTTGTATTCTTTTGAAATGATGTCTTTGCGAAATTAAATGTTCTCTGGTTTCCATTGCGATATTAATTTGATCTGAGACCAATCTATCGGAACTGTAATAAGAAAAACGTCAATAAATCGGCAAAAATTTCAGCTCGAAATAGATTAAGATTTCAGATACGTACTTGCGTATGTGTTCGTTTTCTCTCATGTATAAATCCATTCTTCGGTTCAACCCGGATGTATTTTTGTACGAACTGCATAAATTTGATTGAATCAGTATCGAGCAAGATAACAAATAATCATTGAATTTAAAAAACACGTACTCTATGTCTTTTCGCACACTGTGCAACAAATCTTCGCGTTCTTTGCGAGCTTTAAGATTAGCTGACGTTTTACGGAACTCTTGCGTGTAATCTTGTAAAATATCGTGATGCCTCTGTAGTACGTGCCGCATAGCGGAGCTACCGACGTGTTCATTATTGTCGCTGTATTCCGTTAATTTATCATTTATAATGGTTAGCTGAAAAATACAAAGAGTTTAGTGATGATTGTGCTATTCTCGAGCTAAACGTAACCGGATGAGCACCAACTTTAGATAATAATTGCTCTATCTCTTGGGCCATATTACTTAGCATATCTTCGCTGGATAGCAGCGGTTCTGTATCCGAACTGAAAGAAAAACACCGGATTAGTTTCAGTGTGAGGTGCGTTTGGGTAGCAGATTTTCGTATATTTACTTCTCATTTCGATACACAGGTGGAGTAAAGCTGGTTCCAAGTTTGCTAAACGATACCAGCTTCAGATCGATTTCGTTTTCAAGCTTTCTAGCTTGTTTTCTCAGATCTGAAATGTAAATTAAACGATTAGGAGAATGATAAAATGTAGCCTAACCGATCTACGTACCTTCCCAACCAGACATTATTGTAAGCTATAAATTGATACTGAAGTTGTACACGGTGCAGATATAACGTAACATGTGAGTTTAACGATTTAAACTAATAATCACGAATTATTCTCGATAATAATACTATACTTTATTGATTAATCATCATGAATATGATATGAACGAATTAAGTATTTTCATTTTTCCATTATTTCACATTTTCTTTGTAATATTACTAAGATTACAATAATTCGATATATTTGATTGTATTTGAGGGAATTATCGTTCATTTTCAAAAACGTCGTGTGTTATTTTGAATGAAGATTCGTTCTAATTAATTTAAATCGTTCGTTGATTTGGTGTTGATATGTTGTGAAAATGGTACACTCACTTGTATTATCAGTATGGGAAAGTTGAAAAGGAGGGGCAAATTTTCATCTGTGAAATTATTTTTATAATTAGTTGTGTATGCACCGCTCTGTGATCTACAACTCGTACTTTCATTTTCCTTTATTTAATAAAAGAAAAATATAAGAAAAGTGTAAAAGTGAATGGAAATTAATTAGTAAAATCATTATGGAATCGTTGAATTCATACATCAGCGATGGTGAAAGCGATTCGTCGCCTGGTACAGATGTAAGTATCCTATTTTCAAGTTTTCCCCCAAGTGCTCTTCCAATGTATCATGTTTCTCAATGGCATTCCAAGCTTTTTAGATCCATCGTTTTAAATAATATGGTTTCACTGCAGTACGTTTAAGATTGACTTTTTACCCTATTTGCTATTTAATTCGATCTCTTTTGTGTTATTTTGATCGCAGGTCAGACGAAAATCAAATTCCAGCCAAGAAGAAGCTGATGCCAATTGCGAGCCAATCACTATGGACATGAGTGAGGTATACTATAGCTAAAAATGTTATTTTATCGTCGTCATAAACGTTAGTTTATGTGGTAGTTTAAGCGTATTAGCCAAGTTTATACAGTAAAGTTTACATTTAGTAGTTTAGTTTTAAATCCCGAGTGTTTGTTACGTAAATGAGAGGGCGCGAAGAATAGACGTATAGAGTAAAAGAGAGAGTGAAAAAGCGTGCGAATCGAAGTAAGTGTTTCCATCTGCGTTGTAAAAATTGTACATTAATAGTACGAGGTCGATGACGGATAACGTATTATACCGTATCAGGCGATTTTTCTATTTAGCACGGAAGGGTATAAGCGTATACACTTATCTAGTATAAGTAAACATTTTAATCAAGAAAAAAAATAATAACACGCGTCTTGTTAAAATATAAAATATGTTCGTTCAACAATCAGCTGATGCATCCTGTGAAGATAATTGACTATCCGAAACAATTTTGTGAATGGCGAATAGTAAACGACGCTACTGCATAAGGGGTGAGTAACTTCATCCCAGTTTGTGTCGACGAGCTAGTTAACTCTGTGACAGGATGGCTCGTTGGCCATGTACCGGTACAGTATATTTCACCTTAAGTTAATATACTAATCGCTTGCATCGTTAAGCGGTACTGTTGTCTTAGTGTATTTTATATAGATCAACATTTCGGTGTAATTTTCTTTAATAGACGAGCGATTCTCGTGCAGTAATTTAATTCCAATTTGTTTCATGTTTCGGGTCCGGCATCAGTCCACCAGAGGGAAATTAATTTTAAATTATCGTTTGTTGAACAGGATTCGTGCAGCAGTCAAGAAGCCAAAAATGATTCAGTCGAGCCACTCAAAAGGCAATACTCTAAAAGCCTGTCACCTTCGCCTGCTACCTCATTTTCGTCCAGAGATTCGTCACCGGATCGAAAAAAACGAATCGATGATGATCGTAGGGCAACTTCTCCTAAAGTGAAAGAATCGTCTAGAAGTCGACGCAGTGATGATGATCGTCGCAGAAAGGATAGAGATTATAAACGCGATGGCGATAAGGATAAGAAATACTCCAGTCGAGATAAGAGTAAAGACAGATATAGGTAAATAAAACAGAGCTTTTAAAGGATGATGCTGTTGAAACTTTTTTAAACCTAATGTATCATTCAGTTCCAGGGATAAAGATTCTGATCGTTATCATAGCAGCAGCAAACGATACGAAAGTAAGAGATCGCATAGATCCAGATCAAGATCTAGGTCCTATAGCAGGCACAGGTAAATTTCACTCATTGAAAATATTTTTTTTGCAAAAGTTAATTGTTAGAAATTTCCTTACGTACTCTTTGTTTCGTAGCGGAAGCAGTAGCAATAATTCTAAACGTAAAATCAAGTCAAGATCCAGATCTAGAAGTCGTGATCGTCATCATTATCGTCATGACTCTCATAGATCATCGAAACGTCGATCACCTTATAAGTGAGAATTTTAAAATAAATTTTGAAAATTCAACTTACGCTCTGATTACATTATTTTCTCTGTTCGAAAAAGGTCGAGAAGAAGTCGCAGTCGATCTCATTCGAAAGAAAAATCTAGATCTTATGATTGGAAATCCAGTTCCAAAATGAAGGGTAATTATCAATTTTTTTTATAGAATTCAAATGATTTGATGTTTTTTTGATTCGTTTTTAATGCCTTCATTTTGACTTTGCAGTACTCGAAAAGCTCGGTATCGAAATCAAAGTACCTCCAGGAGGTGTTGACGCTACTCATGCCAGTATCGCGGCCGCCCAAGCCACCCATAGTCAACTCACACCTCAGCTTTTGCTCCAAAAAACCATGGAAGAGCAAGTAGAAAAGGTGAAAACGGCCACCGGTATACAGTTACCTTCGTATTACAATCCTATCGCTGTAAATCCTACCAAATACGCTGAGCAAATACAAAAACGAAGGTTACTCTGGGGTAATAAGGATAAGCAACCGGTAAATATTCTATTCCACCGCACTTTTAACTACCTTTTCGAGCATTTCAATGTTTTAACGTCATATCTTACTACAGCCGGTCAAACCAGTCGAAGAAACCACCGTGGTGGCTGTCAAACCAGCCGAAGTCAAAGGTAGTGGAACCATTTGGCAAGGAGCTACGTTTGGAGGAGACCAAGATGGCAAAATGACCGCAAAGTTTAAACGTTTGATGGGTATAAAGAATGTAGAAAAAGGTACGGTAGTTTTTATTTCTTCTCAAAAAAAAATATTTTTGATACATCTCTCTTTAACAATCCACGTAAAATTGCAGAAGGAGCCGGAGACGCATCTAAATCGTCATCAGGTGGTTCAGATTTGATTAAAAAACAGGAAGAAATGTTTCACTCGATGGAAAGTCAATACGAAGTTGCTCGTTTGGCGACTCATTCTCATCGAGGATTAGGTCTAGGTTTCGGTACCTTTCAACCAAGATAACTGTACCTACCTTTCGATGTCATCGCTTCGTAGCTACTGTTTCATCAACCTGTAGCTCGTTGAGAAGCTAGACTTTTCGATGATATTGATAAATCAATGTTGGATCACTTAATGCGTCTGTCGCTTCGATTTTATTGCAATTTTTAAAATTTATTACGTTTTAATCCCGGAAAGAATTGTAATACTATTATGAACGTGTGGTGTTTTATTTTTAAACAAGTTGTACAATGTTGTAGTTTTTGTTCCTAAAGTAATGTTTTCTTTTTTAACGTAGCCATTAAAGTATATTATTGTTTTTCATGTAAATAAGAGTAAATAGCAAGAAAAAAATATATTTTGTATAAACGAATGATTGAAGTACCTAGACCTACCTACTTAGTGACTTATTCTCCATATTTTTAGTGACATAATCTATGCATTTTCGCCATTTTACGAAACCGAGGGCAGATTTGGAATCTTAGAGTTCGACCCTCAGACCGCTCATATTCAAAAAATTTAAAATTAAAAAGAATAAAATTGCGTCATAAATGTCAATTTCTGCATTAATTATACATTTGATCTTGAAAATAATAGCGTCAATGGATTCCTCGCAACAAAAAACCATGATTTCGACACTTTGTACGCTCATTTGGAGTGAAAAACAATTAAAAACTGTGATTACTAAAAGAGTAAACCTTATGTCATAAATGCCAATTTCCCCATAATTATTAATTAAATCGTGAAAATAATAGCGCCAATGGATTCCTCGCATCAAAAAACCGTGGATTTAACACTTCATACAATCATTAGCAATTGATAAATCATCAAATGTTTTAAAAACGCCTTATAGAGTATGCAACCAAACTTACTTCGGCGCAGGAACTGCATAACCACAGGTTTGAAAATTTCCCCCAAGCTCGAGTCTACGCATGACGTCATGGTCTATGCTATAGATTTGAGTTTTATATAGGCGAAGGTTTTAGGGCAATTTTTCAATCTGTGATTATGCAACTCCTGCACTGAAGTAAGTTTGGTTGAACCGTTGAATACTCTTAAAGGCATTTTAAAAATATTTTTCATTTTACAGTGCGACTTTTTGGGAACTAATGGAGTAGTGGAGGGGGTAAATTAGGGTTTAGCGAAGGCGTAGAATTTTAAAATGCAATTAGTTTGTCGCAGTGATGCCAACCTAAGAGCAACCTAAGGAAAATGGAACTGGATAAATATGTAGTATGACTTGTGAAAACCCTAAGGATGGGGTTGAACTTGAAGAGTGAAAATGGGGTATATTGAGGTCGTAGAATTTGAATATGAAATTTGTTTTTCTCAATGCTGCCAATCTTACGAAAATAAAAACAAACACATAGTATGACGAGTGGATGAGGTGGTTGAAAGGGGCCAAAGTGACTTATGAGCAGATTTAATCAAGCCGGGCTGCATACTATGATACCTTGCGGGCAAATTTCTTTTTCTCTAAAATAAATCATATTATTTCAAGCTTTTGAGCTTGAGTTAAAAGTTATTTCTTGCTAATTCGAGGTCTCTTATTATAAAATAATAGGAAATCAAATTTACGATGCAACCATTAGTTCGCGAAATAATTAGCGGTTTGTTTTAATTTTTTTTAAAATGAACATCATTTTTCATGTAAATAAGAGTAAATAGCAAGAAAAAAAGTATATTTTGTATAAACGAATGATAAAAGTATTTAGTAACTTATTTTCCAAATTTGTAGTGACATAATCTATGTATTTTCACCATTTTATGAAAAATGAGATAAAACAAGCGTAACATAAAAAATATAAGATTGGTGAAAGGGAGGGGTAAAGTTCACGTTAACTAACTACATAATGAAGAATGTAAAATTTTCATGCCTAACCATCGTGTAATCAATGCATATAAACTAGAAGTTAGGTAGCGTAGAAACAGTATCACAGGACAAGGTACACTGAATCTCTTGGATCGATTATCTTTTTCTAGTACGACGTTTCGGTTTATTGGAATTTGAAGAAGAAGATTCTGCGATCACTATGGTACCTTCGGCGATCTCGTCGCGTTCTGTGCTTTCTGATATTTTCTTCTGGGCTTCTAAGTAGAACATTACGTCGCGCAGTTGATCCTTCATTTCGGTTATTTGCTGGAAACAGAAAGCGTAAACAGCGTTAGTAATGTTTCAAGTGGCAATGATTTTAGATTTGAGAAAAAAAATGAATTAATCCTAATAAACCCTTCCCAATCTGAAATCTAGAAGCATAATGAAAAATAAGTAGGTAGATGTTTTGAAAAGCTGTACGTGTTACGTAAAATTACACTTGTCATTCTTATCTGACCATGATCGTGAAAAGTTGTTTTTCAGCTTTGAAATAGTTGTGAATTTTCCTCAGAAAATAATTTTTTTTTCATTTAAATCGTCAATCTGAATATGTTTACACAATATGTGGAGTGGTAGATTTATTTGGGTGTTTTTTTTCTGTATTAATTGCGTTCGCTTATGATATCGTATCCGCAGAAACATCATCAGATATTATAGTTACACGTCCAACACGAAAAAAATTTGCAAAGGAACTTCTACGAAAATTATTCGAAAACTTAGTAATCGTAAGTTGGCTGGGAACACAAGCTACAGCAGTTTTTCCACCAGTTTTATTATTTTTATACAAGCTTACAAAATTGGTAAGTAGGTACATTTGTTTCACATATTTTGATCAATTTACCAAAGTCAATAAGGAGGTATTAATTTGTCTTCTGTTTCTTTACGTAGTTTGCAACAGTAGCTTGTGGATAATTTAACAGAGAGCTGTTGAGGTTTTCAGATTATATAAAATTGAATGCAACTGTTACAATATCTGAGATTAAATTAGAATGTAAAAATTTCAATAAAATTTCACTGTGGTGTTGTTTAAAACACTTGAAGAATGACGGAACCTTTCGTCGTATTTGTTTGACTCATCGTTATCTTAGTTATTTTTTTATCTGACCCCTAATGGTCATTTTCAATGTTTGAAAACTATCAAGGATCCGACTATTTTCCAAGAAATGTTATAAACTGAAGTACGACAAAGGAAAATATTTTACTCTTCGACATCGAATATTTCAATTTGAAAAAAACATTCGCTTATTCTTTTCTGTTCGCTTACCCGGCATAACAAGCATATTCGTACACTATTTAAAAATGTTGTTTAACGTAATATCTCGGACATTCATTTTTATTTTATTTTTTGTATTTCTAAGTGATATTAGGGAAGTGAAAGCGCAAAATCCAATAGAATTGTATCCTGTGACTCCTTTTACCAAACTTTTAGTTGGTTTGGGATCGACGGGAGGGCTTTTGCCATCAGATTTTTTTGCCAATTTTATTCTTCTTCTGGAAATCTTTAAAGGAGTCGTTTCACAATTTCCACCGATTGCGGGTATTTTAGAGGGAGTTTCCGGATTGGTAAATATCTATTTATATACTCGAGATTATATAAAATAGGTACTTAATTTATTACAATGATGAACTTTCTTTTTGTTTCATTACGAAAGTCGGCAGTGCTGGCAATAATACTGAATTTGAAGATGTAAAACAACAGTTTGTCCAGTATGTATCCACAGAAAACAGGGTAAAAATTATGGTTTGATAGCGAATTAGCGAGTATCCTACAGATGTAATCATGGAAATGTACGTTTTGTGTGAAATATTTTAATAAAGCATTTCATTTTAAAATTGAGTTCTTTTCATCGTTCGTTAGTTCTACTGCTTGAATGAAAAATTTCAAATTATTTTGAAATACGTTTAAATGAACTAATAAATTCATCTATACTGCTTATTGTCAGATATGTACAGAATTCTATTTTGATTTTGAAATATGAATAACCGTTTCAGCAGGTAAGGTAATTAAGATAGGCAACGTACATGTATATGACCTTTTTTATACAAAATATTTTTCTATAAAAAAGGTCATATACATGTACAGGGGCGTAGCAAACGGGGGGAGCCTCCTCCCCCCTCCGGTAGCTTGGAAAAGTTGGCAAGTTGGCGATTTTGAGTTCTCAGTTGGCAAATTAAGCATTTGCGATGAATTTTATCATTTAATTTGTACCAGTATTCGAAATACTCTGAATATACTAACAGAAGGCAAAAAACCAGTTTATTTTAACCAAACGTGGTAATAATAGGCAAACTTTAATTCTACGAGATGTAATAAAAATTTAATCAACTAGTCACTTTTTTTTTTAATTTTTCCAAACTGCATCATTTTTCAGCAATTTTTTTGAAATCTGTTTTATCATTTATGAAAAGTCGATCTTAGGTAAATCTATAAGTATTTTTATTCGTGGTCTGATGAACCTTTTGACAACCTCATGCTTAAATACAAACATGAGAAAGAAGGAACCAATCAAATTGATTTCAAAAAAATTTCTGAAAAATGATAGGCAGGTATACATTTTGGAAAAAAGGTGTGAACTTGTGATTTTTTTGTGTTTTTACTTAAATGGCTTTGTCTGGCAAAAAAAAAAATACGAAAATTTGAGCATTGAAAGGTAGATAAAATCGGTTACTCGATATCTCAATAAATGTTTGCCCTCGCTTCGCTCGGGCAGTTATTTATTCTTTCACTGAAATTATTGAGTTTTAGTGTTTTCAGGCGATATTTTGGGGTTTATTTCTCCCAAAGTCATGAATTTCAATAGAAAAAACTCATACAACTGTTTTTTATACCCCTTTAAAAAATCCCTTCCCTTGTCTCAAAAGATTTCCGAAAATTTAAAATCATCCATTCGCACCTGCGAGTATCAAACCTATTTTTTTCGTCCATAATTTCACAAATTTGGAGTTGGAATTTTCAAGATTTCCCCCCTCCCCCTTGGAAAATCGTTTTGCTGCGCCCCTGCAATATTTCATTCTAAACTATGCTAATTCATTCTCAAGCTTCAATTTATTCCAGACGCAAAGCGATTCCAATCCCAAGGAAGACTTGCAAGACGAATATTACACCCTTGCAACTACCTACACCGATAAATTCCAACCGTCAGATGACAGAGACGCTCAGGCCGTCCTGGACAAAGACAAAGATCCCAAAGTCCTGGCCAGTATATTTTGTTATCGAGACAAAATCCGACGAAACGCCATTAGCAAAAAAATTTGGGAGAAAAATGATAAAATTGTCGATCAGCTTGAAGGTCTTCATGAACGAGTATGTATTACACACGTTTATAATCGACGTATATCAATTGGTATCGATAGAAGAATACCCAGACCAACGTAATATATGCCAATTTTACACGTTTGCAGAGGAGACGAAGACATTACTGGATTGATGAGTCGTACACGCCACAATTTTCCACAATCATCATGGATTTATGCTTCAGCTTGATCTACGACGAGAACGTCGTATTGGCTGAATACATTTATAATTTTTTTTCAGCGAAATTGAGAAATTTGATAACTATCACAATGGTATTGACAAAAGATATGTACGGCATGAGAGACACATACAATAGGAGTAAGTATGGCAATTTATCGTTTTGAGTAATGAAGTTCGTGATTAGATTGAAGCAGCAAATTCTTCATCAATACTCAAAATTATTTTAAAATTTCGATACTTTTGGAGCTGGGATCGTGAAAAGAGAAAATAAATGTCGTTTGTAAGGGAGGGTTATATTTTTTCATTCCTCCTGAAAAAAGGGGTGATCGGTTTCATTCCATTCAGTAGGAAAATGATACTCTTTCAGTTTGAAATTCCAATAACTTTTTTCTGTTGATAAAAATTAGTACAACCTGGAAGCTTCAAACACGCACGAAAAAGTCAAAAGAGACCTTATGAAAATATGCTGAGAGTTTGGGTTAGAGTGAGTACTAAATTGCCTTCTTTCTTCATAGACCAATCAATTTCAAAAACCCATACAAAAACATATTTCTAAATTTTACACTCTATTTCCATAGCATAATCGCGAATTGCTCGATAAAGAAGAACCGCCTGCTGACACCGTTAAGCAAATTGCAGAAGCTTTGAGAAAAGGTATCCATTCCTTAATTTTTTTCCTGGTTTGATATATCCACATTGGACCATCTTGTAAATAAATATCCTACCATTTTCACCACATTCTAGAACAAGATGACGGTGGCTGGCACGAAAACCGCGACCAAATAGAACTGGTCTTGATTAAAAAATCCATTAAATTTGCCAGAGCGGTATTAAAAGAATTCGAAAAATTAAACAATGGCAAGCCCATCGAAGACATTTTGACTGAAAACATCAAGAGCTGCAGTCTAAACGAAGATCTTGCCGATACTTACTCCTCTCTAGGTCCATCACCTCATAAATTTCAACAAACACTACACATTCATCACTCTAATCCTTCTCATCTTACAGCTCGTTACATCAAAGATAAACATAGATATATCGCTCAAATTATGGCCAAATATTGCGACGGCTCGGATCATTGGGCTGTGTGGTTGATGTGCATCAGCGTTGTTCATCCTCAAGAATGGCCATTAATTGACGAAGCTTTCAAAAAAGATCAAAAAGGCGATTCATTGAGTCAATTTATAACGGTAACTTGAAATTTTGCATTTAATTCCAACATGGTACTCGCTTTTGTGTTCAAGTTCAAGAAAAAAGATTTCATACTCCCTTTTTACAGCATAAAATTACTAATGATACCACGCTGGCTGAAGCAATTGCTGTGGTAGTTGATCCGAAATTTAAACCCACTACATTTAAGGAGAGACCGATTGATAATAGTCCTCTGCCACCAACACCACCATCTCCACCACCAAGCAGTTCACCATCATCACCTTAAAAGATTTTATTCTCATGAAAAAATGATTACATTAATATTTTATATGTTACGTAGGTATCTAATAATGTTTTAATTAAACAAATCATCATCATTATAACATTTTTTGAAAAAAAAACAAATTAAATGGTAGGTACGTCGTATCCAATTGATGTTTTTCCACGATCTACATGCATATCTGCAATACATTTATGAACAAAGGAGACCGAAGGATGATTTGTAAAACTTGAATTTTCAAAAATCAATAATGAATGTGTCGGGTTTGTCAATTATCTTGAAACTTGATGAGATTAAAAATTATCATATTGCGTGATAAGATAACCCAATTAGAGTTTATGTTGCATTTAAGCTAAACTTCATTTTTTTCTCCCTATTTTTTTACAAGAGTTGAAGATTATTTTCAAAAATTCATCCCAATGGATACAAAATGAAGCAACGAAAAAACCTGCCATTCATGCTATCAAAAGTATGACCTCAATTTCCCCGAATCATAGAAATCGAACCGAAAGCAACAATAATGAGCTTTATTAAAACGAATCATCGAAATTTTTCGAATTCATTAACAAGGTCAACATCAATAATGACGTCAACTGCGGTTATGAAAGCGTTGTTCTGAATAATATGGCGCTATGTGTACAGTCGATAAATCGTGCCTGAAAACAGTCTTTCGACAATAAATCACAACTTTATCAACGTACCTAACTATATGAAGGTACGCAAAATGAAAAAAAGCAAGATATTCGAATCCAAAAAGTTGAATAACGACATCAATTGCTGTCACTCGAAATTCTTTGAATATTTTTACAAATTTTTGACGTGATGAAAGCGCATTAAGGGAACACGAATTCAACTTGGATCATCATATTTGGGTATCAACGGTTCGTATAGTTGGGTTATTCCAATTTATTGAAAAATAATTACCATTTACACAACGATGATGTTGTGACAAACACGAAAGAAAGAGCTGAATAAATATAATAATCGAATGTATAAAATAGTTGTGGAAATTTTTCATCGATTATCAAGTTTTAGGTAAAAATCACAGTTAGTATTCAATTCATCTACGGAGCAAATCACTCAAAAATTGATCATAATACTTATTCTTCATTCGTATACATTCAGAATTGGCTCACTGAGACGTAAGTTATTTTGAAATCATTCTCTAATGTTTAAAACTAAAATAATCCAAGTACCTCAACAGCCGCATTTCCTTGCAATTGACCGATTTACACAATTCCATTACTAATTTTTTTGAAGCGTCAACTTTGTTACACACTCCCCCCCCCAAGCTATCAATATGTTTCAAACAGCGAGCTCCGAGACCCAAAATTTTGAAAAATCCAACACGAAGCCTTTCCTAGTGATTCAATTTTGATCATATTTTCAATCGAATGTTCCTCTAGAAATATGAATAAGACGAGTTATCTAGCAATAAATATTGTTCAACCGAAGAACGTGACTTCAGAAGTTCTAAAATACAAAATACAGAGCTCAGAAATTATTTTACTCGCATCGTTATGAAAATAATGACAAGTTCTGACAAAAGAAGAGACAAATGACCGATAATTTTTATGAAAATTTCAACTTTTAGCAGATTTTGAAAGTTTTCATAATTTTTTGGCCTTTTCCATGCTATCTTAACCAAATTTTGGGAAAATTTCAAAAACTTTCACGAAATGTTTGACAAGTTTTCGTAATTTTAGGACAGTTTTTACAACATTTTTACTAATTTTCGTTGATATTTTGACAATTTCAACATTATCAACGATTTCTATGATTTAATAATAATTTTTCTCAGATTTTGAATAATTTTTGTAAAAATGTCGTGAGTAATATTTCCCTCTTCTATCACAGCTCACTCGATTTTAAAAATTTTCCGACAACATTGCTAACGTATATTCACTTATTTCCATAGCAAAATCGTGATGCTCTCGAGAAAGAGGAACCGCAACCTGACAAGGTTAAGAAAACAGCAGAAGATTTGAAAAACGGTATGAAGTTCTACTGCCGGTGTCCCGCATATTCTCATCAGATCATTTAATACATAAATACCATTTCCACCATGTTCTAGAACAAGACGACGGTGGCTGGCATGAAAAACGCGACCAAATAGAATTGGTGTTGATTAAAAAATCTATTAAATTCTCCAGAGCGGTGATAAAAGAATTCGAAAAATTAAACAATGGCAAAGCTATCGAAGACATCTTGAATGACAACATCAAGAACTGCGATCTGAATGAACATCTTGCTGATACTTATGCCTCTCTAGGTTCATTACTTCGTACTCGTACATCTCAATTAATACAATATTCGTCATTCTAATCCTTCTCCTCTTCTTATAGCTCGTTACATCAAAGATAAACATAGATATATCGCTCAAATCTTGTCCAAATATAGCGATGGTTCGGATCAATGGGTTGCGTGGATGTTGTGCATCGCCACTGTTCACCCTCAAGAATGGCCCAAGATTGACGAAGTTTTCAAAAAAGATCACAATGGCGATTCGTTGAGTAAATTTATCCTGTTATCTTGAAATTTTAACGAATTCTTCAGACACGGTTATCACATTTGAAAAGTTTAAGAAAAAATATATTATAACTCATTTTTACAGCAAAAAATCACCGACAATAAGATTCTGGCTGAAGCAATAGCGGTGGTAGTTGATCCGAAATTTAAACCTACCACATTTACCGAGAAACCGATTGATAATAGTCCACTTCCTCCACCGCCGCCGCCACCAGCTTAAAGATATTAATCTCAACTCAGGAATAAATCATCAATCTAATATGTTTACTCTCTTTGTTCATTGATACATTTTATATTATGTAGTTTAGATATTCGCATGCTCATTATTTTTATATAATAGGTTTTTTGCATAAAATCCCAGGAAATGCACTTGTCTAAAGCTATCCCCCCTCACACAAATAAACCCCATAAAATCAAACGAATAAAAAATAAATTGAAAATAAATAACTGTGAAATACACTATGATGAATTTTGTTGAAATGAAATAAGATATTGATTGAAATGTCGTAGCATTGTTCTCACGAGAGAAATTGTTGAGAAATGATGAATAATTTGTTAAAATATGATTATATCATAATAATTTGGTATCAGCGGTTCATAGCCGGAGCATTCCAATCTATTGAATAATGATTACACACGACGATGACAATGTGACAAAATACGAATAAACAGAGCTGAATAAACATATTAATCAATTGTAAAAAATTGTTATGAAGATTTTGCATCGATTAGATACATATGTTTTAGATAGGTATGCTAGTTGGCATTCGAATAATCTATCGAGTAAATCGCTCGAAAAGGTATCAAAATATTCATCATTCGTACCCATACATTCAGAAGTGGCAATTGACACGTAAGTTAATTCTAAATCATTCTAGTTTAAAAGTTAAAAATTCTTCCTCAACAGCAGCATTTCTCAAATAACCGATTCAGACCATTACTTTTTTTTTTAATAACAATTTTTTTAAACACATAAAACGCAGTTTGTTAATAAAAACATCCCATTCCCCTCCTAAACCATCAATATGTTTAAAACAGTGATCTCCGAGACCCGAAATTTTATAAAATCCAACATGAAGTTTTTCCAATCAATCACTTTTGATCGTGCTTTTAATCGAATGTTCCTCTAGAAATACAGTAAGACAAGTTATCTAGCAATATTGTTCAACCGAAAAAAATGACTTCAGAAGTTCTAAAATACAAAATACAGATCTCGAAAATTGTTCTAATCAGATTTTTATGGAAATAATAATTAATCAAAATAGTGGAAAATAATAACAAATTTTAGCCAAAAAAAAAAAAAAAAAAGAAAAGACAAATGACTAATTTTGGAGGAAAAAATGACAATTTTTTACGAAACGAAATTTTTGAAAAATTGAGGATAAAATTATCAGCTTTCAAATGATACTATTCTTTTAGGAAATCGTGCAATTTTTTTATGAGAAAATTCTACCTCTCTCAAGTTTGTCAGAAAAATATAAATATGCCAAAATGTTGTTGAGAAAATACGAAATCAGTGGTTTTGGTAGATCATCAAAATCGGTATAAATTTCGTAGGAATAATAATAAAAAAAAAAAAAAATGTCTGAAATGTTGAAATGGCGATATTTTTACAAATAGCAGAAAAATTATTATAAAAATCGTCAAAAATATTTGTAAAGTTGTTGAGATTTTCATAGGGACTAGAATCTATAAGAATGGTCAAAAGATCAAGGAAACAAAGGAAAATTTCTCTCAAGTTTCTCAAACTTTCATAAAAATATGTTAGTAAATACTTCGTCAGAAAAATCAAAAATTCATTAAAAGAATCGAAAATCTCGTAAAATTCATCAAAATATTCATAAAAATCGTTGACAAATGTTGTGAAAGTGGTTGAAACGACATAAAAACCGTTTGCATAAGTATATATTCGCATATGTATTTTCATAGAACTCAGTAAAAATAAGGCAAAAATTATTTAAAAAATCATAAAAATTTTGACAGTAATAGTAACATTTTCGACAATTTTCATGATTCGCATGACTTTATGATCATTTTTGTCATATTTCAAATAATTTAAATCGGGATTTTAACAATTTCTAGCAGATTTTGGACATTTTTTGGCTTTTCTACGATATTTTAACCAATTTTTATGGCAATTTCAACAACTTTTACAAGATGATTGAAGATTTTTTATGATTTTAGCGCCGTTTTTACAATATTTTTACTAATTTTCGTTGATATTTTGACAATTCTAACATTATAAATGTCTTTTATGATTTTCTGATGATTTTTTTCGTGTTTTAAATGATTTTTGGAAAGCTTTAACGATTTAATGTAGTTTTTTCTAACCAACAATTTTAATAAAAAATATAAAAGGTTGAACATAATGAATATTTCCGCTCCCATTTAGCAACCCCCCCCCCTCCCCACCAGAATTGAACGACTCAAACGCATTAACACAAGGCAAGATTGATATCGAAAAAATAATAATTTTTTTTCGCTTTCATTATAATCCAGCTATGAATTGAAAAAAAATCAAGAATTTTGTCAATTAAAAAATATTGAGATGGAAGGGAATTTAAATTGTGTTTGAAAAAAACAATACTTACGCTCGAATTAAAAATCATTTGTGTGAATTTTAGCGCAAAAGTAAGAAAAATAGCAGAATAAATAAATATTCTAAACATGCTGTAGCTATATCGATTCTTACACCGAACAAATTCGCCGAATAATCATGATACCGACACCAATGATTATTCTTTGCACATTATTATGTCTTGCGGTAACAAAGGTATGTAAAAAGACTATACGATTCTAATATTTGAATCTTAAACGAGACTCGTTAATTCGCCAATTTAAATCTGTTTCAGATTCAAGGCGATTCCAGTCCGAAAGAAGACTTGCAAGACGAATATTACACCGTTGCAACTTCAAATACCGATCAAGTTCAACCCTCAGATGACAGAGACGCTCAGGTCGTCTTGGATACAAATAAAGATGAAAAAGCCATGGCCAGTATATTCGTTTATCGAGAGAAAATTCGGCGAAACGCCATTAGCAAAAAGATTGAGGAGAAAAATGAAATAATTGTGAATCAGATTTGGGGCCGTCGTGCACGAGTATGTACACCAATGACTACATAATATAATCCATCAATTAGTAGTTATCAAGGAATACGTACATCTACATAATAAACACAGTATCTTCTTCTATTTAATAAAAGGACAACGATTTTCTTTGTTGCCAGTAATCTTTGAAACCGCGGTGTACGCGGAGACATGTAAAACACCATTGGATAGAGCCAGCCGAGGAGAAGGTTTAGCGCGCGAGAAAGTCGAAAAAGTCGAGCTTAAAGTTGCGAAAAAGTTCGTTTAAAGCTTTTTTACTTGCACAGTGTAATACGGGCCTAAAATTGGAAAACGATTTTTGGACGATAACTCGAAAACTA
>FIZU01010593.1:0-12691 GCA_900064475.1 Pseudococcus longispinus | reverse complement strand
CAAATGCATTTTGCTATTTCTGCACTCACCCTATTGTACATATGTACATGGGTAGTTTTTCTTGGAATACTTATTCTAATTGGCGCTCGCATGTCTGGAGACGTTGAAAATGAAACCGATTAGTTAGAAGAAAAAACTTCGAATGACACTTGAATTTGCAGTTATATGGAAGAGAACAATTGGTTAGGTCCACGCGCTAAACGTTACCTATGCGAATATACAAAGGTAGATACATAAAAGATTGAACAGCACGAACACGCAGCCAAATTGTGGTACCTCAACTGCATTATAGTATGTTTATTTAAAAACCGGTCTAGAAAACCTGTTAACGTTCTAAAACGTCGCATCAAAGGTAACCTAGAATCGGCTGCAAAGAAACTTCCAAACTTTCAACTCGCTCTAGAAGCTTTCCTAATTAACTTTTCAAACTTTTTAGATTTTTCCTGATATCCTGTTGTTCATATATTTCTATATCTCAAATTTGAGCTTTCTAGCTATGATAGTTTCGCTAATAATTTTCGGTAGTCAGTCAGTCAGTCAGTCAGTCAGTAACATCGGGCGATATATATTTAGATGATTTTGAAAATTTCAATCATTTTTACAACTTGAAAAAATTTTCCTGACTTGCAGTCATGGCATATCAATTTCAAAAGTACAAATCTGAATTTGTTTAAAAATCCCCAAATATTTTCAAAAATTATTTGAATCATTTTTGAAGATTATTAGGAAGTACTTTTCTCGTAACATTAAGGAAAATTATATGTTTTCACTTCTTATACACCTACCAAATCAGAATTTCACAATTTTCAGTCATTTTGGAGCCTCCAGAGAGCTTTTAATTTTCTCCAGTATTTTCGAATTTCCACAGAAGGCTTAAAAATGAACTCGAATAAATAATAATCGAGCTCCAGCCCCTTCTTGAATAGTTCAACAAGATAGTTCACTTTTGGAAAATTCCAGGTGAATATCTTGAGTGCTTTTCTGACCAATTTTCAAAATTTCGAAAAAACCCAAAACATTGAAAATGGTTTACTTGAAAATTTGTCAAAAAAGCACCCCCGAGGTGCTTCACTAAATTGATTTTTTTTCAATTTGAAAATTCTTAAAAAATACGTAAAAATTATTAATGATTTGAAATTTTTCAGAAATTAGAAAAAATTGCTTGTTTTTGAAAACTAGTTTTAAAATTCAAAGTCCAGCAGATAATATTTGAATAGTTTTGAATTTTTCATGATTTTTAATAACTTTTTCCACAATTTTTTGCACATTTTGTTAAAAGAACGGGAAAAAATACGAATCTGATAAATTATAGTTATTAAAAAATCTTCAATTTCAGAACCCTAAAACTTCTTTTTTGTATTTCCTGCAATTAATCAATATCTAGATCATCAAAAATTACTCTCAATGAATTTCCTGAACGAGCCTTCTCAATTGTATTTTTCAAACCTTCGAATGAACGTCGTCTGCCTTTTGTTCCCACTTTTCCTCGAGCTTTTGTCAACTTGAACCGATATTATCTGTACAACAACCCCATAAAATTCTCTCGTTAAAAAAAAATGATAAAAAAACCTCATTTAACGTTATTCGTTTCAATTTCGTAAACCTCCAAAACGCTGGTCCTTCTCAACCAACACAGCTTGGCTTCAAAATAACAATAAAATTTGAGAATATTATTAAAATTGCGAACTCGTAACAACCATCACCCCCTTCGTCCTCGGCCTTTGACCTCACCACTATCCACGTCCCGAATAACACATTCCGAAACTTGGTTGGCAAAAAATACCATTTTTCTCGATTTGGAAATCGTTATCTGTCCCGTATAATCTGCACGATGCGATACACAGCATAATTTGCTGTCAAAGTTTTCGTACCTTTTTTTTTATTCCACTACAATGGCAATGCCATTGAACTTATGTTTATTTCATCGGGTACTATTTTTTTTTTTTATCTAAATAGTTCATACACCTTGGTACCTATAGATACGTTGGTAAATACGAGTACGAGTCGCATAAATGTATTATTTTTATGTATATAGGACTGAGATTAAAATTTAAACCGGAGATATTTTTGCGAAATGCTCGTTAATCCTAATCTAACCATTTTCTACTTATACTTAATCTATGTATCGGTGCGAATGACACGATTATACCGGGACCGGTGACTCTGATTCCATTGATGAAATTTATTACGAGAGGATGGCGAAAAAAAAAGAGCAAGCGTCGTACACTTACGAGTACATTACCATTTACTCGACGTCCCAATGATTCATGCTGCGTATTATCATTACACACAAACGACGATATTCGAATAGGACGAACTGGCCACTGACCTGAGTAAATATTGGTAAAATAAACACCGTACAATTACGTTTAATTGAATTATAATCTATTTGACGACTAAGGCGATTTTTTCAACCTTTTTTATAATAAAAACCGCACGTAGGTATATAAAATATTCGCTCAACTTGTCGAAACCTGTTTCTCTCGATCGCGATCGCACCATGATAAATTTCCACCAACAAAACCTCAATTACCCAAACGAATGCGCAATTTTACGCGCAAAATGTACCGCGAATTAATGAAAATAATTAACAGACGGGAAGAGACAGGTGCGTTGGCTACTTTCGATCGAAATTTTTATAATATTTTCGCAGCTCGACGATTATTAAGCGTATATCTGCATAAATACTCGAAACCGTATTAAGGTTAAATCAATAATTGTTCTCGTCGAGTAATTTATTCAACCGAGAGTATTACTTTTTAATTTATTATGCTAATAAAAGGTCATTACAATTTATACGTATTACGTACACATCAAGGTGGTACGGCGAGCACGTTAAAAAAAATGCCCTGTATCAGCCTCTCTCAATATGTCGCTCGTAAATCAACCTGTGTCCGAATATTCGTACATATTTTCAAAATTTGTGTGGAAAATTTCGCAATGCCGTGAAAAATACCTGTAGTAGGGTTATCTTGGGCGCAATCGAACGTTAAAATGTTATAAGTATTGGGACTCGATGCATTAGGATACGTTCAATATTCATAAGCGACTAAAGTTATCCGCACTTTGGAAATAGCATTTTAGGTATAACCTTCTCTCTCGATGTCATAATATCAGGTGTGTATTTTCTCATGATCCGTTTCAAGATTAGTAATTAGCGTTACACGAACGAATTCGAGATGGAGCGAGGTACAGGATCGTATAATTCGCGAAATTTAATAAATAATCAGATTGATTTGAGTAGAAATTTCGAATTTCTAACTATGACGTAATCTCACGAAATCGCATGTAATTTATTGTAATTGGGCATAATGCATGAAATTTTTTTAAAAAACACGGCATTTACAATGATTACGGTAATACGTAGGTAATTTACCAAAAAAAACGAAGAATTTACGATAATTACGGTAATATGTGGATAATTTACCAAAATTACGAAAAATTTACCGTAATTACGAAGCATTTCTTCGGTTAAAAATGTTCTAGAAATACCATGAAATTACAGTTTGTGGGATTTATTTTCAGAAATTAACTGTAATTACATGTAATTAAA
The DNA here is from genome assembly GCA_900064475.1 of Pseudococcus longispinus. Classification (NCBI taxonomy): domain Eukaryota; kingdom Metazoa; phylum Arthropoda; class Insecta; order Hemiptera; family Pseudococcidae; genus Pseudococcus; species Pseudococcus longispinus. The sequence goes on along the minus strand of FIZU01010593.1, from coordinate 9,138 downwards.
CAAGATTTTACCCAATTTACCGTAAATACCAGAAAATTACATGCGAATTTGAGAAAAATCGTATTAAAAACGTAAAATTCTACGGTAAAACAAAATGTACCAAAATTGGTAAAAAATTGTAGAATTTTATGGAATTGGGCTTCGAAAAATTTTCAACGAAATTCCATTACAAAATTTACTCACAAAAATCCGTTACGATGACTTTTTGATATTTTGTCAAACTTTTTCAGACTTGGAAAATTGTTCAGAATTTAAATGACTTTATGGACTTGAAAAATTTCATTTCAAATTCAAAAAAGCCTGAAAAAAGGTCTAAAAATCAACATTAGGTAAAAAGCTGTCTGACAAAATGTAGGAGTTGAACTTTCTTGAAATTTTTCAAATTCATAAAGTTGAAATTTTTCAAGTTTCAAAATTCATTTGAATTCTTAAAAATTTTCCAAGCCCAAAAAAGTCTGACAAAATGTCTACAAGTCACCGTCACCAATTTTCGTGTCATTTTTTACATGTTTGGTCATCGCTAAAGCATATCTTATCCTAAAACATGGAATTTACAATAATTATGGTAATTTGTGAATAGTTTACCAAAATTACGCAAAATTTACCGTAATTACAATACTTTTACCAAGTTTAAAGTTTTCTATAAATACCACAAAATTGCAATTTATGGTAATTATTTAACAAAATTACCGTAATTACATGTAAATTTCTAGATTTTACCCAATTTACCGTAAATACCAGAAAATTACAGTACATGATAATTTTTCAAAAAGAAAAACGCAATCCGGAAAATATCTAAGAAAAACTGATTAAGAACGTCAAATTTTACGGTAAAAGAGAATTTACCAAAATTGGTAGAAAATTGTAGCATTTTATACGATTTACCAAAATTATCAAAAAATTTTGGGAAATTGCAAATATAAGTCTATAGTTTTAGCTTGAATCCAAAAATTACGAGTAATTTATAAAAATATTGGATAAAATATCTTATTTGATTGCAACAGTTAACACAGAATCAGCCAAAATTTCAGCCAATTTACGGTAATTACAGAAAAATTTCGGTATTTTAAATGACGTATCTTAATTACTAGAAAATTACAACCTGAGATAATTTTAAAAGAAATTATGGAATTTGGAGAAATTACTGGTAATTTTGAGTAAAATCGAGTAAATACTCAATTCTACGGTAATTACCTTGGAGTTACTACAATTACAGGTGAATTACCAAAATAAATTAAATTTACCGTAATTTTTGACGCATCAAAGAATATTCAGTAATTACAGTCTGATTACAAAATCGTTGGTAATTACAAGTAAATTACCCAAATCTAATAATTTCAAGTAAATTAGGAGTAATTTACTGTTTTTACAAAAGCATGGATATTACGCCCAGAGAAATTATAACTCGATCTTACGGAAATTACATCAGAATTATTGTAATTACAGGTAAATTACCGTAAGAAATTAAATTTACCGTAATTTTCAGTATATTGGAGAATATTACAAAATTCTTGGTAATTACAGGTAAATTATCCTTCCTTGGTAATTTCAAGTAAATTTTGGAATTTGGAGAAATTACTGGTAATTTTGTGTAAAATCAAGTAAATGCTCAATTTCACGGTAATTACACCAGAATTACTGCAATTATAACAGGTAAATTACCGAAAAAAATTTAATGTACTGTAATTTTCAGTACATTGAAGAATTTTCAGTAATTACTGTCTGATTACAAAATCATTGGTAATTACGGGTAAATTACCCATTTTTGGTAATTTCAAGTAAATTACGAGTAATTTACTGTAGTTTTCGATGCATGGTAAATATGGAATATTTCGCGTAAATGCAGGTATTTTACAAATTTTTTTTGGACCAATTATTCAGTAAATAACTAATAAAATTTACAGTAATTACACAGATGTCAAGGTAAATCTCGGTAATTTATCGTAAATATAGGTAATTATCGAAAAATAACGAAATATACGAATAATTGTCCTTCAACGAATTCATTTCTCTGTATTTTACGCCAAACAACATTCATATTTCGAAATGAAAACATCCCCTCAGTCTTGAAAACCGTAAAGCTCGACAATTCGAAAACGTTCGTGGTCATTTTCGACGCAACGTACGAAAATGCAATTACCGTGCATTACTTTACCGAATTTAATCGAATTGGTACCAAATTAGCACCGCACGGAGTAAGGACGCAGGGCAGAAAATAATCTATGTAGAATATTCTCGTTACCGGTACGTCTGAAAATTACACTAGTTCGTCGGTATTCCACGAATATAAAACCCACGCGGCGATAATTAACACCGGCTAAAATGTATTTTTCGCTGAAACGCAAATTCATTTCGCCAGTAGGTAGCTCGGTACCCTAATTACACGTATGCGAACCCGATTGAAAAAAATTCCACATAAAATTTGCCTGTTACAGAAGCACATGCGACACGAATGCAACCTCGTGAACCACAAATGCAGTTTACATATCCAGTTTACCGGATACTAGGTACAAATTCAGTTCGCCTGGTGAAAACAGGTAAATGAAATTAGGACCCAATTGTAAGTAAATACGTATTTCAATTTAAACCGAATAAAATGTGGGTACGAACGGATTAAAAAAAAGGAATACCGGTGAAGTTGGAATACCATTTGTTGAAACATTCGAATTCGACTGTATAAACCTTGGCATTACACAAAAAATATTTTCATTTTGATCTACAACGAGATTGAAATCGAAATAACTGAAATTTTTATCAATCATTTTACGAAAATTATTAATTTACGAGAAATACCTACGGTCGAAGAATTTACGGAATTACGAGTCGAATAAATCTAACGACGACGCAACTCGATGAAAAAATAAAACGATAAATTTTTTCATTGAAAAAACCGCAAAATGCGCATTGCCCGTTAAAAATACACCTCGTATGTTTTCATAATAAAAGCTCTCGACTTGTTTTAATTTTCAAAAAGGAGTTATTCCATGACAGTGTAACGGAATTTTTGAATTATTTATTAATTAAACGGCTATATTGAAATTTTACCTGACACATGGGGTTTCCCCAATATAATTTTTTCGTCGACCTGTTTTCGGTAACGTCAATTACATAAAGTTGTGAATAATACCTCGTATGACGCATTTCCCTTTTTATTCGACAATATCGGAGTGATTATCATTGGGGAAACTTTCGTCGTAGTCTATGTTTATATGCGTTGTATCGACATATTCTGAGAATAAATTAAACCGTTATGGTACGTCGCGTCTGATGATTTAAACGGATAAATTGGCGGTTTAGTGGAGCGAAATTGGCCTAAAAAAACGCGGGGTATTGTGGCTAATTTATATGGAAAAAAATTTCGTTGCAGGGTAAACGTACTCGTTAAAAACGTATCATTTATTTATCAAATATCTTCAAATTTATGTCATAAAAATGGTACAAAAAATCGTAAAAATTTTCAAAATGTAAGAAAACTTGTCAAATTATACGTAATAAAAAGATAGAATGCTATTAAGCTTGTCACGTTGTGAGAAATGTAATTTTGCAAAAAGTGGTCTAAAAATGATAAGAATTGAAATCATGTGAATGACAGCGAGAATTGCTCAAAAAGTTCTAAGAATGATTGAAAAAAAGTCCTTCAAGTCCATAAAGTTGTGATATTTGGAATTTTCTTGGAATTTTCCAAAACCAAAAAATCATTTGAATTCTGAAAAATTTTCCAAGTCCAAAAAAGTCAAACAGAATATCTGCAAGTCAGTATAGCGGATTTCCGTGAGTGAATTTCGAAATGGATTTTTTTTTGAAAAATTTTCGGAACCCAATTCCAAGTACAAAAAGTTGGTAAAAATCTGAAAATCTTTCCAAATTCAAACAAGTCTGACAAAATGTCTGATTTGAACTTTCTTGAAATTTTTCAAGTCCATAAAATTGAAACTTCCCAAGTCCAAAAATTCATTTGTGTTCTTAAAAATTTTTTTAAGTCCAAAAAAGTCTGACAAAATGTCTGAAAGTCAGCGTAATACCTGAAATATTCAAAATTCAAGAAATTTGCTTGATAAAATATTGAAAAGTTACCCCGATTTCTAAAATTTTCCAAGTTCAAAAAATTTAAAGTGGTTGTCCGACAAAATATCTAAAAGTTAGCATTATCTCCGAAATTTTCTAAGTCCAAAAAGTCAATTGAAATCTGAAAATTTTTCAAGGCCAAAAAGTCTGACAAAATGTCTAAAAGTCACTGTCGAAAAATTTTGTGACAGAATTTCGTCAGATTTTTCGCGGAATTACCCAAAGTAAAAACATCCTGTGCTAAAATCGAAAAGTTTGTAGAATTATCATGAAAATTTAAATAATTTTGATAAATTTTTCGTCCTGAACCTTTCAAGTGTCGTCCTCGAAAATTTTGTTAAAATGGTCAAAATTTCTACAAAAATCATCTGAACTGAGATCATGATAACCGTCGAAAATGTTGTTAAAATCTTTAAATTTTGTATAGAAATGAGTAACAAACACGTTAAAAAGCCAAAAAATCATAAAAAGCATTGAAAATCTCGTAAAAGTTGTAAAAATATTCCTTAAAAATCGTGGCAAAATGTTGTAAAATAGGTTAAAAACCATAAAAAACATTGAAATAATTCCAAATTAAAAAAAAAATTGGTAAAAAAAAACGAAAATTTTGGAAAATATAGTGAAAATTGCAGAAGTTTTTACGAGATTTTCGACGAATTTCGTGATTTTGTGGACAATTTTCATGATTTTTGAACCATTTTTTACAATATTTTTACTGATTTTTGTTGATAAGTATTCTGAATATTTTTGATTTTTTAAAATAATTTTGTGAAAATTTCAAAAAATTTTTACGAAATTTTTGACAATTTTTACGATGTTTTCACAAACTTTTCAAAACAATTTTAATAATTTATGCAAAATTCTCTAGATTTTCATAATTTTCATGAAATTTTAATAATTTTAGTGAAATTTTCACCAATTTTCATGATTTTTGAACCATTTTCACGCTATTTTTTATTAATTTTGGTCAACATTTTGACGTTTTCAACCACATTTCCGACGATTTTTCAAATATTTTGATATTTTTTTCATGTTTTTAATATTTTTGGTGAAAATTCGAAGAATGTTTATGAAATTTTCAACATTGATTCTGTGAGCATTTTTTCGATGTTTTCGCCAAGTTTTATGATAATTTAAATAATTCTTATCATATTTTTAATAATTTTAATGATTTTTTGACAATTTTTACAACATTTGCACTAATTTTTCATGAATTTTTTGATAATTTTAACAATTTCAACATTTTTTATGATTTTTTGACTGATTTAATCAATTATTTTGATTGATTAGATATGAAAATTTCAACTATTTTTACAACGTTTGAAGAACTTTTACAATCTAAAATTTTTCAAGTTTCAAAAATCATTGTGGATTTAAAAAAATCTCTAAAATTTTCAAAGTCTATGAAGTCTAGAATTGAGAAGCTTTAATTTTTTTTTGCCTATTTTCACGAATTGAGTATTTTCGACTTTGGAAAATTTTACGTAAAATAAATTAAAAAAAAAAGAAATTCTGTATTTTGCTGAAACTGCAATATATGACGAATATCGACTCGAGGCATGTTCAAATTTGGATTTTAACCCTCGTGCCAATTCGTAGGAAGTTGTACGCTCCCAAAATGGCGTCATCGGGGCATTTTAAAAGAAAATTAGGAAAAAAAAAACCGAACGAATTTGGCCCAAATTCAGATTGAATGGTGTGTTTAGGTGTCATTGCAGATGATATATCCCAAGGAAAAAATTTTTTCACCAAAAATGACGAAAAAACATATTTTTTTGCTTATTTGAAGGTGACGTACCTCGATATCTCTCAAGAAACATACCGATATTGCTTTTTTTAAATCTTGAAATACGCTTTTCCATACCAAGGAATATTGTAAAAAATTTGTAAAAATTTTCTGGAATGGTCCTAGGTAGACACCGGTACATTGATCCTGCAAATTTGAAAAAATTTGGTCAAGAATTGGAGAAGTTGAAAATTCATAACAAAAAAAAAACGCATTTGACCTTCCTGGTGAGTGCTGGAGTGAGGTAGGGACCCAAAAATGTTATCACGGAGGTTTTACATCATGAGGGTCAACTTCCACTAAGTAGTTTCAAAATTCTCGTTGAAGTTCAAATCACTCCTTCTTGCTCGACTATGCTCTTTCAAATTTTTAAAAGGTGGAACTTTCTTTTCTGAATGTGATGATTAGCAAAAATGTAATTACAGTTCCAGTTTTCAAATTGTCTCCTCTGCAACATCAATAATTGGAAATTTTTTCGTTGGTGCATCGTTTTCAGATCAAGTTGATATTTTATGACGAAAATCAAATAATCTCAAGGTGAAGGGGAATTCTACATGAAAGTTCAAATTTTTGAATAATTTTTCCACAATGTAGGCAGTCTTATAAATTGGGATCAAAATCATGTGGGGTGGAGGGAGGAGGGTCGAAACTTCTTCAAAAATTTTCTAAAATCGCAAAGATCGTAAAAATTGAATCATAACCAATCAATCGACCAAATAAAAGCACGCCATTTTCGTTTTAATTTTTCGAACCCATCTTACCGTCAGCAGATGACCAATACCAGAACTCAACCGCCTCGTCTTGACCACCTCATTTCAACGAAACTTTCGCGAGCTAAATATTTCGTAATCTGACCAACAATCCTACACACGAAATTCCCTACACAATTCGATATCGTAAAGAAAAAAACCATACGTAATGTCGAATTCCTTCATCATCGGGTCCCAAATACAATGAATTTTTCTCTGCCGTTTTAATTATCCATACCGAGTTACCAAATCCGTACATGTCATCACATCACGTAATCTATCTTACGCATATTCGGCTCATTGGCCAAAAATGCCAGCACCTTGACTGAACACCTCCGCTATCGTCATCGTATTCGCATCGAAATACCTCCAAAAAAAAGCAAATTACGAGTACTCGACCGGTTGAGAAAACTCACCCATATCGTTTCCGGTTCACTTCATCGAGAAGAATTTATTTTTCGCAACCGTTTTATAATAATTTAAGAAAACATTTCATCGGCACACGTGAGTGTTTTCAAAGACCTTATTCCAGAGTATATTTATTTGTACGTACATTTAGAGTATTTCTGGATTTAGAAGAACATGCCTTGAAAGATGGGGAAAGAGATGAGGAAGAAAAAAGGTTCCATATACATGAAAAAAAAAAAGATCAAATACGGTAATAAAAGCGTTTTAGGTATATTAAGAAATTAAATTGTTGTGTCGGGATGTTTGGTAAAATGCAGGATGCACCGAGATGCACGGAAGAAGAAGACGAAAATACGTTGTCCTTGAGACAGCGTTCGTTAACTCTGTAGGAGTTAGGTCATAAACTTGCACCAGTCCAGCCACATGTATGCATTAAATGCTATGGTAAATAGGCTCCACGCAGTGTTTACAAATAAAACATACAGGGTAGTAAAATTTTTTTTCAGTGGTCGTTTGCATATTCGCGGAGTTGTCCGCGTTCGCGTCTCCCTAGGGTCTCTGCCTCTTTTTATGCTGCCACGCGAGCAATAACTCGTCAAACGCACCTTTCGATTGTTTTAATTAATCGTAAATCATTTCGGCGTAAATTTTAAACCTTGTATTTTGGCGGATTATATGTGCTTTTTATGTGTATGCATCTTCCTTCGGGTTTCTTCGCCTCGTATCCAAGTTTCATGGGAGGGAAGCCAAATCTGGGTCGAAATAGTGGTTCGAATACGTTCACTCTTTGAACGAATGACTTTCTTTTGCCCAAATTGAGAATAAATTCAAAAATCGAGAAAAAATCCCAATTCCAGTTCCACCTCACACGCTGATTTCATTCACCCAATCATCCAACCAATAAAACTAATCTCGACTATTTCGATTCATTCGATACCAACCCACTAAGAAATTCGAACCACTCGGTATACGAACCTGGAATCGTAAATAAATTTAATTCGTCTGCCTTTTGATAGATATTTGTGATTAGAATAAATAATAATAATACTAATAATAACCATAAATAAGAGATATTTTTCAACAGCAATTAAAATATTTTTTCCATCCACGTACATTCAGCCTGCTGGTCCCAAAAACACACCTATACGAACCAGTCGATTATTTTATGTTGCTTTTGACGAATCAACGTTAATTTTCTCGATCGCATATGATCGATGATGACGCTTACTTCGCGGCGTTCGAGTCATTACAATTAGAAATTTTCAAATCGAACGCTGCTGGTTCGTTTATTCCGATGATTAAGACGTTTGTGTCTGTACAGCATAAAGCGCGCCGCGCCGAGTCGTATTTGTAAATATATCACGAAAACGAATAGTATCTTCGGGCTCTTCGGGCCCCTCTCTCTGCTCATAGGTCTTAGTCTCGTATTCCATACTAGGAGAAACTTCTTTCCGATTATGTTCATCGCTCCTCAAGGTTTACTAATAACACGGATCAACGATTTTTTCGTATGTATGGCTCGGTTTATGTCAAACAACAAACAAATGCCGAACAAATTCGAATAGAATTAGAAATTAAACACCGAATTATCATTCGGACGCGTCGCGTAACCCGATTATTGGTAATTTACCGGATACTCGAGGAGTTGAAAAGATAAAACGTTGGTGCTTGACTAGAAACATAATAAAATTAGTTGGTAAAAAAACGAATTAAATTGATCAGTTGAATATTGTATTCGTTTATCGCTAGGCAATGAACATATAGGGTATTTACCTGGATTACGCAATTGACGATGGTTACCACTGAGTGGATGATGTCAATTTTTCTTTGAAATTGCATATCCGGGTTTATAGGGATGATTTGGCCTTGCAAGTTGATCCTTAGGGTCGAAACCCCCCCTTGACAACATTTTTAGCTCGATATTTCAACCCTAACCCAATTTCTGAGGGGCTAAATGAGGATTTTCGTTAAAATTTCTATTTCTGGCAGTTTTCAACCGAATTTTTTCAAACTTGCAAAAATAGTAGACGGTATCAAGGGTGATTTTTGAAATTTAAAAAAAAAAACGAGCCCTATTTCAAGGTCAAATGGACATTTTAAGCTTTCTAAGGGCCATTTTGGTAACTCCTT
>FIZU01010592.1:0-24637 GCA_900064475.1 Pseudococcus longispinus | reverse complement strand
CATTTTCTAAGCGATCTGGAGCCTCCAGCAAAAGTTGACTTTTTTTTAGAATTTTGAAATCGCTCCAGAAAGCGCTGTAATTAACTTCAGCAGCTAAAAATTTAATCCTGGCGCTAGGGTGATATTATTAGTCGATTAACACGATTGAATCAAAAATCCGAAGTGACGAGTTAACACGTAGATTTGTTTGGAATTTTTTTACACACGAAATTTCTAAGTTGTAAAAAAATACACGTGTCAACTCCTCACCTCGGATTTTCGATTCAACAGTACTAATCGACTGATAATATCACCCTAACACTAGGAATAAATTTTCAGCTGCCGAAGTTACTTACTGCGCGTTCTGGAGCGATTCCAAAATGCTGGAGAAAAGTCCCGTTTTTGCTGGAGGCTCCAGATCACTTCGAAAATTGTCGCAATCGACCCAGGGGGCGACTTTAGTATACATACCGAGATTCAGAATTTTATCTCAAAATCTACCGTATTTGCAAAAAATTGATATTCTAATGGGCTATTTTCGCAATTTTCAAAAATTCGCCAAAAATCGAAAAATCAACTTCGGAAGCTCAAAATTTGGTTGTGAGGTCTGGACGACATGCTCTTTAAGTGAGCCAAACTTCAGCTCGATTGGAGATGACGACTTGACAAAGTTCCCTTGTAAGTTCAAAAAGTCTAAATTGTTTGTCTGACAAAATACCTAAAAGTGAGCATTGTCTCTGAAATTTCTCAAGTCCATAAAAGTCAATGGAAATTTGAAAAATTTTCGGGGGTCTATCCCTTTCCTCGTACCTAAGGCTCCAATTGAAAAAATTTTCAAACAAAAGTTGTACATTGAGATCCTTGAAATAATTTTGGTCATTACAAAAATTTCGATTGGGCCCCTCCTTGCCCCTCCATATCGCATAATACGAATAAAAATTATTCAATGATTTTCAAACAAATTATAAAAAATTAGAGGGTAGGGAAGGGTTTAATTGAAAATTTAGTGAGAACTGAAAATATTCCTAGGATCTCAATCTACAACTTTTATTTGAAAAATTTTTCAGAAACACCTTTAGGAACGGAAATAGGAAACTTTGAAGGAAAAGAGGATGGACCCTGGAAAAAATTTGAGCCTTAAAAAAATATCATACTGGCTTATTTTCTTCCTTATACTCTCTATATTACGATTCAGTCATAAAATAGCTTTCAAGCAAAAAAAATCGACCGAACGCTGTTTTTTTTATCTTTTTACGACTGTACTATTTTATCTACTGCACTTTGGCAAACGCTTAAAAATACCTGGGACATAAAGAATTGCAGTAAATCGTACGCTTTTGTCGCGTAAACAATTACTAGTATCAGGGATTATGGTTTTTTTTTCGTTAAGGCTTTTAACAGACATTTACTTAATGAATAAAACTTATAATTAATACTCCGCGGTGCTTCTTCATATGTAAACATAAAGATATCCAAACATCCTCTTATCGAGGTACACCACCGATGGATACAATTCAGCCTCACAATTCAGTGCTATACTTGAAACATTAGATAAGGTAATCACTTAAAACGATATTCCTTTTATATGTAAAAAGCACAGAATAGCTTTACGATTCGGCACCTCCTCTTTATTGGAAATATTTTTTTTTTTGGAAGCCGATTAATCGTTGAGTAAGCGTGTTGAAAGTCATCTGTTCGTCATCTCGGGAGCATTTGCTTCTGATTAGCGTGTTGATTTTAGTATTTATCCAGCATTCGGCAGCAAGTGCCGAAATGAAATGTTGGTAAAAGCGGCGTACACATGCGAACATTCGAATAAATGCGTCGATTCGAGCGAACTTGACCAACGTCGCGAATTTCTAAGGCGTTTGGTTCGGCAACCATACGTACCCACGAAACATTTTTTTTCTTCATTTAATGTTTAAATTAAAAACGAAATTATTTAACGCAATGAGATCAGTGGAACTCGTACAAAACATTATGGCATGTGATAAAAACTTCTTAAGCTACTATCTTAAATATAGGAAAAAAAAGTGATAATAGTCATCGTGACTAGACAGGAATACATTTAAATCAATGTAAACCATTCGAGATCGATAGGAACTAGTTTTCATGGTAAATAAATTTACCGACTATAGATTAAAAATAAAAATTTCATTAAAAATCACGCGGTTTTGATGGAACTGATGCGCCATTGTGCGTTTTTTTCCCTCTGTGTATCATTTTTTTTTTTTTTGAATCATTCCTTAATACTACGAAAATGCGAAAGCGAATTTATACGAATTTTTTTACAATAAATATTAAATGTAATTCAAATACTTCGAAATTCTTTTTGTAGCTTAGTGCGACCTTTTTTTTTAAATACTTTAAAGCCCAATTTTTTTGGTGAATTTTGCTGTAATTCAATCACCCGAGAACTAAATCAATGCAAGCTTGATAAACTGCCTAGTTAATCTGGGAACAGTTTATCTATCGATAATTAATTACTTATATAGGTTCTTTGGATCCTTGCCGTCACAATACGTCTGAATAAGACACTTAAAAACTAGTTTTACTTAATAAATGAGATCCCAAAAAACCTTCGAGGCAAATATTTCGCTCCATTTGAGAATTTTTTTTCGCCATTTGTCAAACATTATCATTCTCTTATAGAAAAAAAAGAGTAAAATACGTGTTATCTATATCAACTAACTATATAATAGGTATCTAAGTATATCTACTCGTATGTAAATGTAATTCCATCGTTTTTACGATTTAAATTATATTATAAGTACGAATTTCGGCTTAAAATTTAATTACGATATCAAGTATAACCCGATTTGCGAACTTAAATAGAATTTTATAAAAATCAATACGAATACCCTGTCCTAGGATGTCCATTTTATGGACCTTTTTTTTTTCGTTTTCGTTTTGCGAAAAAGATATTTCTATATTTAAATCGAAATGCCACCCAGGTTAATCAAAGAAAATCATTTTCTCGAAATTAAAATTTTTTTCAATTTTTTTTTACTTTTTTTTTGGTTTATCTTATACATGAAAATTAAACGTAGGTAGTTGCTTACTTCTAACTTAATATTATGAAAGGTCATAGAGAGTCGAAGCATTAGCAAAATGAAAAAAAAATCAACCAAAGATGAAAAAAATACTGAAAATGAAAATATTCGAAATAATGTAGTCTATGGTACGTATTAATAATGTGAGCCAAGTACGTATTGCATGAATATGCTTGGAATGCATATTCTATTTGTTTTAGAAAGAAGAAAAAGATAAGAATAAAATTAATTTTTTTCTCGCTGACGTTTAAAATGTCATTAGGTACTCGAGTACCTAACTGCAGTTATTTCTTACATTTTTAAAAAATCGTTCTCGGAAATATGTTCATTTCAAACTGTTAAAGACACGTGCATGTAGTTCCTTCATTGAGTGAATTAGTGTATTGGCAACACTGGGTATTAAATTATTTTGATCGTCGAGTAAATAATTTTATAAAACGAGTGCATTAAATTTTTGGGAAATTGACAATTTTTACAAAATTTGTAGTCAATTTTCAAATTTGGAAAATTAGTGAATTGTATTGAAGTATTGAATTTCTGAAAATTAATAAATTTGAGATTTGAAACTCGATACATCAATTTTTGAAAATCGATACATTAATTTTTTTGACAGTCGATATATCAATTTTTTGAAAATCGATACATTCCTTTTTGTGAAAATCAATAAATCAATTTTTTGGAAATCGATATATTAAAATTTTCAAAAATCGATACATCGAATTTTTTCAAATTGATAAGTATACATCGAATTCTTCAAAATCGATTGCCTACATCAATTTTTTTAAAAATCGATACATTGAATTTTAGGATAATCGATAATTCGATTAGGTATATCGAATTTTTTGAAAATCGATATTTTGTGCATCGATGATGACAATTTCGATATTCGAATTTTCGATTTTAATGTTTACCTCACATACCAAAAAATCGAAATCGATCTTTCAACTATCGATTATCGAAAATCGTTAGGATTCGACTATCGATTCTTAACATCAAACCGATCGAAAAAGTATCAAAAAATCGACCATTGATCAAATTCAATAAATTATCAATTTCGATAATCGATAATCGATTTCCTAAAATCGAAATCGCTATTAAAATATCGATTTAGCCACAAAAATGAATATCGAAATACATATTCAAATAGTACCTCAATTACACTAAAATGAAAATAATAAAAAAGCCTATCACGCAGTGTTGCCAACTCGCACCATAATCACTTATTCAAAAGAATTCAAACGCGTTATCATTTCACGAATCAAATTCAATCGAATACTACGAATTATTTCAATTATAACGAAAACTGAAAAAAAAAAAAATCAATAAAAAGCTGGCCAACTGCACAAATAAATTTTGTACGCAATTCGCCGCGTCATCAAGGTACGTTACATTTTATAACTGCCGCAGCATGGTTCATGGAATGTCGACGAAAAGTTGCACATTCCGTAAAACATTTAAAATAATATAAATGGTAGACCCGCTAAAATATTTTGTCGAAACGTGGCTTTTAGAACAATCCCCATAAAAGGGATACAACTTATGAAATAAAAATAAAAAGAAATCCATGCCAGAGCATCCCAAAAAAGATCGCTCCAGCACATGGAAATCCTCTGCGATTTATAGAGCGCTGTTTCTTCTCTCTCTATCTCTCTCTTTCTGCTTATTTTTGTGTTTTTTCTTCAATTTTTTTTTAGTAATTTCTTAAAAATACGAGTATTCTTATATAAATAATATCCGCATGAAAATTCAATCGTTTCGTGTTTTAAAAATACGAGTACGCTTATATCGAGAAAAAATGCACTAAATAGGTACCACTTATGATAAGTTAACTAAATTTAAAAGAGATAATACTGATCCATGTGCTCATAACAATTCAAACTTATACTTCTAAAATTATAATTATTCTTAATAATTAGAAATATGGTAGGTAGGTTTTAGGTAAGGTAGGTACTTATACAAAAGAGGGTCTATCTCGACTCGAAATGTCACGCATTCGTTGCTCATCGCCCTTGAGTTGTTATTCTTTCACTTTTAAATGCCCTATCTACGAGAAAAACGCTCAGTTTTTAAATTATTTTCTCAAATTTATAACAAAGGTACGACGAACAATTCGTCATCTTGGAGTATTAGCCTTTGATATAAACACAAAATAATGACTTAAATATACTTTTAAAATTAAATTACATGATTGTTCCTTCCTCTCTTTTTGTTCTTATATCGCGAGTTGTATCTTAAGAATATGATTTTAAATTAAATTACGTACGTAGACGTACCTACGAAATATACGAGTAATCGAGTATCTATCAAGTCGATGAAATTCAACTCGGGAGAAGGAAAGGAGGGAAAAATTCGAAAATGTGACGTGATCTACTTTTATATTTTAATCGAATACACTTAGAGGTACTTGAAGATGGGTTCCACTTTATCGTATACGGTTATTTTTATCGATTAGTTCAAAAATTTCTGATTTCTTGAAAATTTCTCATCAAATCGATCGAAAACCACGAGTTGAACCACAAAGGATCAACTTCGATCAAGAACTTTTCATTTGCAATCAAATCAATTCGTTCGTGAACGATTTCTTTAAAAATGAGTCAATTCGATCGAAAATGAGTAATTTTTGAACATTCAAGTCAATTCGTTCGCGAACGATTCGGTCGTTTTTCGAACAAATCGTTCACGAACGATTCTTCAGAAAATGAATCGGATCGTTCGCGAACGATTTCTTTGAAAATTAGTCAATTTGATGAAAATGAATAATTTTTCAGCAATCGAATCAATTTGTTCGTGAATGATTCGTTCGTTTTTTGGACAAATCGTTCATGAACGATTCTCCAGAATAAGAATCAGATCGTTCGTAAACGATTTCTTCAAAAATAAGTCAATTCGGTTGAAAATGAATAATTTGTTAACAATGAAGTCAATTCGTTCACGAACGATTCGGTCATTTCTTGAGCAAATCGTTCACGAACGATTCTTCAGAAAATGAATCAGATCGTTCCTGAAATATTTCTTTAAAAATGAATCAATTCGTTTGTTTTTCGAACAAATTGTTCACGAACGGCTCTTCAGAAAACGAATCAGATCGTTCGCGAACGATTTCTTCATAAATGAGTCAATTTGATTGAAAATAAATAATTTGTCAACAATCAAATCAATTCGTTCGTGAACAATTCGGTCATTTTTCGAACAAATCGTTCACGAACGGTTCTGCAGAAAATGAATAAGATCGTTCGCGAACGATTTCTTCACAAATGAGTCAATTGGACCAAAAATGAATAATTTGTCAACAATCGAATCAATTCGTTCGTGAACGATTCGGTCTTTTTTCGAACACATCGTTCACGAACGATTCTTCAAAAAATGAATCAGATAGTTTGATAATGATAATTTCCAAAAACGTGTTGATTCGTTCGAAAATGAATTACTTTTTCATAAATGATTTTAAAAATCAATCATTTCATTTGAGGACGACTAAACTCATTCGTGAATGATTTGAAATGATTCAACGAAATTTCGCAAATCTGCTCGATTCATTTCAAACTGTTTTATTCCAATCAACCCTTACCAAACAAAATTTCAATACTCAGCTCCCTCGTTCGAAAAAACTTTGGTCCACATCAAAAAACCGGATCCTCTTGGACGATCCTTTTTTTTTCAAATAATCTAGTATAGGAACTATTTTGGAAATTTGTGACTTATAAAATACAACCGGTTGTGCGGTTTGACGTGCGCAAAATACCGCCATAATTAAAACAATTTAATTCTAGGGATTTCTAAGAAAGAAAAGAAAACAAATGGAACTTAACGTGCTTGATTTTAGATTCTTAAAACTTATTATACTAATTTTTACGAGATCAATTTTTTTCAAGTTTGTTTAAACACCTAGAAATAAACCGTTGTTGTATCTGACATGACGAATGACACATAAAATGGAAAAATGTCCATAATGAAACGGATGACGAATTATACCCAAACGCTTAAAAATACCATCGTATCGTTACCAATTCAACATCGTTCGATAAGTGCAACTCGGGTGAAATTCCATTCGGCATACTCGAAACGTATGTAACAATTTGCAAAAAAGATGTAAAATTTGTGCAAGAATCTTCTACTAGCTCGATCAACTGCGTTCGTGCTGATTAAGAGAAAAAAAATTAATACGAATATACCAAATCTTAAACGATACCATTAATCATATAAATGCATCGGTAATCATTAATAAAAAAAATACAGCCTTATGATTATTGATCGACGAAATCTCGCTTAAAAATAATCTTAACCAATATAAACCTATCGTAAAAATAAAAATATCGTTAAGTATTCTTGGTGCAGACAAATCGCTGATATTGCAACCTCTCCACAATAAAATTAATTCTTTCCTTACGAGAAAATGGTGTCGTGAAAATTTTAAAAAGTTAAAAAAAAATTAAATAAAACAACCAACGAATATGTTTTTTTGAGCATGTTTATATTGTGTGAAAATGGCAACGGATTCACTTGAAATTTCTCGAAGCGACAGGGTAACTTGGGAATACATGGTATGCTAAAAAAAAATCAATATTTGGCCTACGTCAGGTATCGATCTCCCGTAAGCTCAGTCTATCGATAAAATCCAGTCCTTGGTATCGGTTCGTCTTGTTCATATTCGAATACGACTAATCGTCGCCGCCGTATTGGTATCGTTCGCGGTGATTTTTTTTTTCAATGATTTTTGTTTTTTCGGAATATACGAGATTTATAAGAAGAACGTCGGTAGAATACGAAACGAAAAATTTAAATAAAAAACGAAAAAACTCACAACAAACGCGATATATGCTTACGAATCATTTCGATGGTATTTTCACATCACGAACATTGCATTTGCTATTAACACCCACATGAAACATTGGCCTTCGTCCGCTGCTAGCGGATCGGGCAGGGTGTTTTGTGGATAGATCATCGTATCCATTATTTTAATGGTTGGTATTTTTTTAATGTAATTTTGGCTTACCTGCAACATAAGAAAACAAACAAATTTATTAGATCTAGATGTTAATATAAAATATTCGAATATTTACACATTTTAGTTAGATACCTAATAAATAACTATCTACCTACTGCGTTATATTACAAACAGGATATTGCTTCCAAAAACTGTCTAAAATATTGTAAAAACTCGATTAAAAATCATAAAAATTGTTTAAAAAAGCTGGCGAGAGTGAATTCGGGCCACGTTACAATAGAATTTTCGGGCTTGAAGACCTTTGATATTTTTTTGCTGATTTTTATGAAAACTTGAAAATACTGCAACATTTTCTATAGAATTTTAACCATTTTCTAAGTATTGACATAGCTGAAAGTCAATCTGGAAATTTTGTCCATATTTCGTGTCCATTTTTTGTCCAAATTTTCGCAACGCCTTTTTCCCGAATTTTTTATAAAAAATGACAGATGTTCTTTCAACTTTTTCATATTTTGTTAGACTCTTGAAAACTTATATATTTTGCTAACCAATTGACTTTTTGGACTGGGAAATTTTCAGAAATTTTTGACTTTTTAGACTTGGAAAAATTTATAATGTGGAATTTTTTTTCAGCTTTTTTAGGAATACTTTCACAATTTTTACGAGATTTTGTAATACTATACAAGTATATCATCTTTTTGAACTTTTTTGACAAAGTTTTACCAATTTTTATAAACACTGGAGACATTTGAACAGCATTTTCGACAATTTTAATGATTTATTGACAATTTTTACAAATTTTTGATAATTTTACGATTTTTTGGCAACTTTTACCACGTTTTCAATTATTTTTACGAAATTATCAATATTTTCTACAATTTTTGTCATTATGCATTTCGTGATATTTCAATCACCGCTACGAGATTTTCAACAATTTCATGATTTTTTGATAATTTTATGTTTTTGAAAATTTTTAACGTCCTCACGAAATTTGAACTACTTTTACAACATTTTTATTCATTTTAATTGAATTTCGTTTCTATTCAGTAATACAAAGATATTTCAATTATCGTCTGTGAAAAATTAGGTTTCCTATCCTGATCCGTTCAAGGATTCAAAAAAATTCAGGCCCGGTGCAGTTTCTCCCCCTGCAACCCCCTCTCCTATTAAAATGCGATGAAAAAGTTGACATTTTTTTCACTTTTTAAACATTACAAGTAAACATTGTGAAAAATGTTCAGAACATAACTAAAATTAACAGAAATTTGATGAAAAAAAATCATGATTATCAATTCAGACATGGGCAAGGTTCACAGATCGTTCATTTTTTTTGGACAATGATTTTGGACGATTTCGTTCATTCTTTTGATGAACGATTAAACTTTGCAAAATTCATTTTTAATCTTTGTCTGTGATTTTCATTTTCTTATCAATTTTCATTCAACCACGTTTTCTGACATTTGACTGAATGATTTTAGATTTAATGATTTTCAACTCATGGTTAAGGACGATTTTTTTCGGTGTTCAGAACTTTCAGTGAATTAAAGATGGGAAGGAGCTTTAAAAAAGTGAAGAGAATAAAAAGATATGGAAAGTTTGAATGTTTTTAATTCTAAACAGTACTCAAATTTTAATATCTTGATTAGAAAGTTGAAAACACAAAAAAGCAAAATGAACAACAATGAACTTTTCGTTCATTTACAAAATGAACTTGATTTCGTTCATTTTTTTTGTGAACTTGCCCATGCCTGATTTTCATTAAAAGTATTGTACAATGGTTCATTGTAATAAAAAGTTTGAAATTTTCACCAAAATCACATAATTTGTTTAAAATGGTCGAAAATTTGTTGAAAAATAATGAAATTTGATCAAGTAGTCGTAAAAATTGCCGAATTTATGAAAAAGTTGAATAAATTTTACTACTTATTTTTCAACATTTTTAGTCATTTTGAACAAATTTAATGGAATATTGAGCAACTTTTTCTTGATATTTGTATTATTCAACAATTTTACAACTTTTACGGTGATTTTTAAGGTATTTTCAACAATTTTCAGGTACTTTTACAGACACTTTTATTACTATTTTTCATACTTTTCAAGCAATTTTGAAATATCAAAATTTTTTGGAATTTTTTTCATCAATTTTGAAGACATTTTCACTACATTTGCGTGAGTTTTATGGAATTTTTGAAGATTTTAGCATAGAATATGCTTTTGCTAGGGGTAATTTCACGAAAAAACTGTCACAGTGACTTTTAGACATTTTGTCAGATTTTTTTGGACTTGAAAAATTTTTCAGATTTCCACTAATTTCGAACGAGAGCCTCAAAACGATAAAAATTTTCAAAATATTTACCACTCAACGCTTGCGTCGTACGTCTCGGAAAGGTTATTTTTTGCAAAATATATAGGCACGCCCAGAAACAAACACGCATTCGCGACAAAATTGATTACTCTTCGATACATGCATAAATGTACACAGTCTTTACCCTGGCACTCGGCTCATCTTACGTAACTCTAACAATTTTCTTTTTAATGAGACAGCGCCTTGACAAATGTACGGTATTATGAAATGGTCATACGAAGGACGACGTGCCTCTTACAGGTGACAAAATATCACATGGAGGTAGCACGTGTATGACAAGGGTTCGTTCGTACCTTAGCTACCTACTCAGGTACTCGGCGCAAATTCTAGTAGGCGTGTAATTGGATACGTTGCGTTGGCAAAACGTGACTTAGTTACGAGGCGCATAACATTACACGAAAACCTAAGCGATCTGTCATTTACACAACCGGCGATGAAAAGGTGTAAGGACAAGGGGGCAATCAACGAAACAAAAATAGCGACGATAATTTTCGCACATGAACGAACGTGGTTCGAACCGAACGAGTAGAATGACGCAGGATTTTTTTTATTTTCGGCGTTTATCTGTATTTCGAGTGAAAACGGATGCTAAATGAGGAGGAAATTCTGTCAGCAACAATTCTTTCGAAATGAAATACTACGTAGGTACGTTATAAATTTATGGAAGGTACAAGTGCCGGTGCCGGAGAACACTGCAAAATGTATAAACTTCGAGTACCCTCGAAAACCACAACCCTGCCCATGAACTCGAGCTTAAACTATTTACACATCAATTTATATGTATGTTAATTCAAAAAATGGATAACGATTGGACCCTTTTTACCGAATACGTAATTAATTATTGATATATTTCGTTTTCTGAGAACCCCTTTATCAATTGTTATTGTTGTGATCCAGGATGGGCAAAGAAAACAAAACATATGGAGGCATACTTCGAACACGTGATTCAAAAATACATTTATATTATTCCATTTCGACCAAGTTATTCCATTTCGACCAAGTTACCCCCTCCTGACTCCTCATCGTTCCTCAAAGGGTGATTTACAAGTTATTAGCGAGCTGAGAGAAAGAGGGTTCAGCACGAAGAAGATTTTAATGATCTCGAGGCTGCCTATAAAGAATTGCATCATCGTCACCTCATCTCGTGCAACATTCGCAAACACTGAATCATTCCAAGTCCATTATTGAAGCAGTTGGCACAATTCTCACGAATTTAGTGAACTTATGACGAATATACTTGAAGAAGTGAGGCTCGAGTGGTTAATTAGATACAGGCCGGAGATGACCCTACTTCTTCAACCCTCTCGGTATGATATATTTGTGTTTTATTTATGAAGGATTATGATATTTCTCGTAACGTATCTCAAGATTCAAAATCCAAGGGGAGAAAATTAAGTAAAAATGATTTTTTTCCATTATTGATGGAAGTACCGACCAACTCCAACCGCCAATACAATACAGAGTGCTCTATCTTTGATGGGAAAAAGCAGACAGCTGCTGATAATGTTTGCTGAGAGCAACAGAAACACTTTGGCTTACCTATAGCCTACAGTGATTGCTTTAATTGGGGTCTGGGGTGCTTACCAGACTTCCTAATATTTCGAAAAATATGAAAAAATTGAGTAAATGGGACAAAAGATGAAAAAATTGGTAAAAAGCTAAAAAATGTTAAAATTTGAAAAAAGTTGGTGAACTTTTCAAAACCTGGAAAATGGCCCTCGTTTCGCTCGAACTCGATATAAAGGGCAAATTTTTGACCACCCACCCCCACCCATTCTTGAATTATCATCCCCTATATATCAAAATTTCAATACGCGACATCTTCGGGAGGGGGAGGGGGTGAGTGAAAAATTCTGAAAATTTCACAAATTGTGGACGCTTGTATGGGTGCACTTGTGGAAATTTCTTCAAAAAATCTAAAAAAAATTCTCAATTTTTTGCTATTTGAAATTTTTAAAAAATTGAAAGGGGGGGGGGTGAAGTGAAATGATAGAATTTTTTTCGAAACTTTGTAATACCTTAAGTATAACATATTATATTTTTTTCGAGACCCAAAAACGACAGGAACATTCTTTTAAAAATTTAAAACTGAAAAAAACTACAAATTTTATACTTGAGGGGGGAAATTTTTGAATTTTTTTCGGGACCAAACCACCTAGTTTGATGTCATTCTATGAGAGAATAATACAGAAAATTTTTTAGCCCGATCGATCCTCAACGACCATTTTGAAAATTGAACATAACAAGCCCGAGCTCAGCATTACTCCACTATGACGCGTGGCAATTCCCAAGCTCGCGCTAGTTATGTTCAATTTCCGAAATGGTTGTTGAGAGGCGGGTTAATATGAATCGATCGGGCTAAAAATTTTCTGCATTATTTTCTCATAGAGTAACATCAAACTAAGGGGTTGGGTCCCGAAAAAAATTTAAAAATTTTTCCCCTTCAAGTACAAAAATGGGTGAATTTTTTAAAGAATGTTTCCGTCGTTTTTGGGCCTCGAATAAAAAATTATATCCGAGGGTATTACAAAATTTTGAAAAAAATTCAGCTATATCACTCCCCCCCCCGGTCTTCTAGTCAGATTTTGCAAAACTAATGACGTTTTCTCAAAAAATTTGGCAAAATTTGGCAAGGTGAAGTGACCAACAAAATTTCTAGATCGAAATGCTGAACTTCTTCAAAATATTTTCGAGCCCCCCCCCTCCTTTTCAACAAAAATGGGGATGATTTCGACTCTTGCAAATTGCCTAAAATGACCAAAAAAATTATTTTTACCTTGAAATGACAATTTTGACTAAAATATTCACAAGTTGGACAAAAAAATGGCAATTAACGAAAAACAACGATTTTAACCAAACATGACAATTTCTACTTTGAAACGACAATTTCGACCCAAAAATTACAATTTTGACAAATAAATAACAGTTTGGACCAAAAAATGACAATATTGACAGAAAATGACAATTTCGACCAAAAATGATAAGTTTGACTAAAAATGACAATTTTTGCCTTGAAATGACTGACCAAAAATGACAGTTTTTACAAAAAATGACAATTTTGACCAAAAATTTACAATTTGGACAAAAAAATAAATTGATGAAAAACGGAGATTTCGACCAAAAATGACACTTTTTACCTTAAAAAATTAGATAACAAATGCAACTCAATTTTTTCACCTTTTCGAGCTATAAAATTGAAGAAAATAATTATGACTTTTATAAATTTTAAATGAAAAATTCAGGATTCCTGATGCAAATATGGGACTTTTCCAGCACATTATCGATTTCTTCTTCAGCACTTTCAACACTTTCAGTACCTTTCAAGACACCTTATTTGAGGTTTGAGTTGAAGAACTTTCATTTTGAGTCAAAAAAATTCAGGAAAATCTCGATTTGAGAAGGAAATCTAACCCCTCCACTTTTTGGCGATAACTTTTTCACAAACCTAATTTCAAGTCTTTGGAAAACCATTCTTTTGTAGATTTCAAATATTACAATACTTCAAATCAGGTCTGGATCGAAGGAAAAAGCTGCCTCCCCCCCCCCTCCGAATAATGATGGAATTGCATTTTCATTTTCTAATCAGAAACCCCTGAAAAGAACCCCTTCTAAATTGAAAATTTTCAATTTTTCAGCCCACAATCCCCCTTCCCCTTCCCCACAAATATGATAAGTGTGTTTTTTGTCAAAAAAATCTGATATTAACTCATCTGAGTCGGAAATTTACAATTTTTTACACTCTCTAATACTTTATTCAAACGCGTACTGATGAGAAAAATATTTTCCACGAATGATATTACCAAAAATCTGGGACGTATTTCAGATGGGAAGCGTCAACCCCCTTGAAGGACTCAAATTTTAGGAAAAATTATGAAATTTCAACTTTTGAATGTCTCTTTTTTAAAAAACTTTTGTTCGGACTCAATGAATTTGTGATTTTGACAGAATAATGCATATTTTTATCAATTTTACATAAACTCAAATCTGTTCACGCCGACTCCCCCCCCCCCAGAATGACTATCTGACAACGCTACAGCTAAAAATTAAGCAAAATAGGGCCCTTTTAAGAACACATTCTTCATCTTCAAAGCGAGCTCTCCTCTACCCCCATTTTCCTCACCCCTACCCCGGTTCATTTTCATATTCCACAAAATTATTTCACATTAACAAATACCTTCGCTCGCAAACCCTCTCCACGCAGAAGCTCTTTCATCTTTACTGAAAATTAGCACCGCGACGTTAAACAAACTGCGAATTTCACAGCGAAGGAGACTCAATTAACTCGACAAAAGAACATCTTATATAGGCAGATTAAAGAAAGAAAAAGCCTCGCAGTCGAATAAAATCCATTTAAACTGAACGTACAAAGCAACGATCCGACTACGCCGATAAAGCAAATACAATCTCTCCTCTTCGAGTCATTCGATATGAAAAAGTCATAAAATACTCGATAAGTTAAACACCCTTCGGCTTCTAGGCTCCGGTACGGTTGGAACGAACCTGCGAAATCTTTAAAGTAAACCGAAAGCGTCATAATAAAGCTGCATCGTGCATCAGTCTGTGCGGAGCGGAGAAAAAAAACAATTTCGCTATGAACGGTTCGCGATAGAAACGAGATACTTGAAAAAAAAAATCAATGAAAGGAGGGGAGACAAGTTCACCGACGCGATGAAATATTCACCGATGTGTAACGTAATCTTGTGTAGCTCGAGCTGTGAAAATATGAATGGAAATTCGCGCTAATGAAATTTTTTCACTAATTATACCGATATTTTGGATGGGAAATAAATCGGCGGGTAAATTAGCCAGATTGAGTCGCTCGCAAATGACTAGATTTCGAGATAGACTGCACGAAACCATATGATAGGGGTAGAAACAAGTCACAAAATATACCACATGTTCCAAACACGTTAAAACCATTCAAGAATAGGCCAGCTCGTTCGAATACTTCAATCTGTTCGAAAAAATTCCTAAAACCGTAATAACTTTCCATTTGGAAAAAATTCCTCCACTCGTACAAAAATATCGTATCACTGGGTGGGAAAAAAAATCAAATACAAAACTTACAATCAGCCAAAGTTAAAATTTACGTCGCCGGCATTTCCGCCAACATTTACATATCACGTCACCAAAGCACAACTTTCCATTACCGGAAACATTCAGCAATTGACTACGTTAGCCGACTTGTTTCAGCGGCTGAAATACTTCCCAATCCCTGCCCGTTCGGCGTCTCGACGAGGTATCCAGCAGAGCGGTACAATATGGCGGAAAATTCGCAGCTTTTGCTGGAGTACGCTCCGAGCCCGAGACGCAACCCATCGCATTTGACTCGTTTACTCGGCCAGTTCAAAGTTCCGGCCGTTTGCGAAAAGGTCGACGACGAATTTTCGTCATTTTAGCCAGCGAGATAACCTTTAAACTGGGCATCGATAGGTATCTAACAAGGATCGTAAATCATATCGAAGAGAAATTTATCGTTCAGGGAGGAGGGTAGGGGGCCAGGGCAGGACGACAGGGTAAAGTTCGCTGGTACAACCTTGACATTTGTAGAAAATTTATACGGCTCGACAGCCTTGTAAATTTCGACCCATATCATCGAATAACTCGACTCGTCGCAGATTTGCAATTTCGCCTCGTCAGAAATACGCGGCTGTCACGAGCCAGCGTTAAAATCGCCTTTGTTTACCGTGATTAGTTTATCGACGATATTTATTTACGGTAGATCCGTATCGAGTATCGAGTAAAATTCTAGTATCGCTAAATTATTGAAAAACCTATTTACGTTGAGATTATTCCGAGGTATGGCCTCCGAACCGAAGAAGAAAATCGTCGACAAGAAGAAAAAAATAGCCGCCAAGAAGAAACTCGATAAAGAAAAAGAAAAAGAGAAACCGGCCGAGAAAAAGGAAACCAAACCGGAGAAAAAAGAGCCAAAACCGGAAAAAAAGGAAACTACCGAAGAAAGGCAAACGTAAGAGTAAAACAAATACCCATTCGGGACTCAAAATCTACCCAAACTCATACAAATGCACTTTTACAGAGAACCACCACCTGCTAAATCTCCTCCAGCGAATATAATCGATGGACGAGTATTCGAAGCCGATCGCGAACTTGCTCTGAGCCAAGAAGAAGAAGGTAGGTAAGAATACGAATCCATTCACGCCTTTTTCTAACCTCTACGTCGATTTTTCAGAAGCGATGATTAAGTTCAGAGAAGATTTAGAAAAATACCACAAAATCTCTCGAAAAGAACGCGAAGATACTTTGAAAGAAGAAAAGAAACAATTAACGGAGCAAGAAAAATCGCCCAGGATAAAATACTACGATGGTACGAAGGCCGACCGTATAAAACAAGTCGATTTGGAAATTGAAATATTAGCCCAAATGGAGAAACTCGCCTCTTCCAAAGAGCTCGACGATTAATCACGTCGGACGAGTAATTTTTGAAAATTTTCCAACTCTGTCTTTTTCATCACTTTACCATACCACAATAGGTGTAAATTTTCGATAAATTACTTCTGGCTAATAAAAAAAAACTCGAGCGAGGTGTTTGTACGTAAATTTTTCCATCCAACGTACGGAAAAAAATGCAACAGTTTGTTATCTAGCTAGATACTCGACCGTGTAAGAATAGAAATTTCATAGAAATTTCGAATCCCCTCCATCCCACCAACCAACGAATTAATCTAACAAATCTCTAACCGAAATGTTTGCCAGAATAGTTTACATAACTTAGACCAAATGTTGGTCGGGAGAAAAAAAAACAAAAAAAAACACAGTACGAGACGTAGTAGTCGTACAGTAATTGACGAATTATCTCAAAAGTATTTTTGGAGCATGCGCCAAAAATGATACAAAACTTTATCAATACATCTAGCATCTTTAAAATAAGGGGGGTTTTACTTAGTACTCGACATTTCGAATGTAAATATTGTGCACAAACCGAGAGCGAAAAAAAAAATTCATTAGTGTATTTTCCGCATCGTCGGTCGTTTCGTCCATCGCGATACGCGGTATCATCGGTGTGAAAATATTCGCGTTTATTGATTTCGACCGCTCGAAGCATCCCCCATTGATTCGGCAGTGCGAAGTGCCCATTCTACGTGTACAAGTCGGCCAACGCTGTTCCAGACTGATAATCAAACATTTCAGGTTAGTATGACTTTTGTTCAAACTTTCGACGAAATGTTGACATTACGCATGAGTAATGTGACGCTGATAACGTCCCGTCGTTTTCGAGTTCTCTCTCTGCTTATAGGCCACCACCTACGGTGCTGTGGTCAGCGGCGACATGTTTTCGGGTGTTTTCAAAGGTGAAAGTAAATCTGATTTTAGTTTATGCGAAATAATGGATTAGAAATGGGCACAGGGAGGGTCGTGAAGTTTTTCTGATAATCACGTTTTTATCAGGGGCTAGAGACAGGGCAGAAAAATGTGACTTAGAAGCGAGAGGGCATCAATTTTTAGTAGGTATATTTCGTTACGTCGAGAAATCACAGAAAACTTCCAAAATATAGTACAATATATTTGAAAACCTCATAAATGGGGAAAATAATTCGAATCTTGTTTGAAAAAACGTAAAAAAATTCATCTCTGTTGCAGCGGTATTTTCCCTTCGGAAATTCATTTTACACACCGGCCGGGTTGTGAAACGAAACTTTTTTTCGTTATTTTGTTATCTCGTTTTGTGGTCAATCGATTTTTTTCGTTTTCGTTTCGTTTCGTTATTTCGTTTTGTGTGAATTTCGTTATTGTTCAGGATGTATTTTATTACGTAAATGAATATTGAATAGGTATAATGGACCATTTTTTACAAAGAAATGATCTCACGAAGACGAGTGAAGTGATTGATATCATTTTTAAATAAAAGGTGGCCCATTTATAAGGTCGATGGGTTTGAAAATGAAAAAAGACCCTTTGATTGCAGAATTCTCAAAAACCAAGCCCTCTAAAAAAAAACTAATAGCTTTTAGGAGAAAGAGAATTTCAAGCTCTACAATTTTCATCCCTTGAAAATTTTTCGTAGCACCATTAGTTTGACCAGAAAATTCATGATTATGGTAAATTGACAAATTCGATAATTTCAAAAATGAAACAACTTTGACTGCAAAAATCTCGAAAAATAAGCCCCCTAGAAATAAACTATCAACTTACAGGAGAAAGAAAATTTCAAGCTCCACAATTTTCATCCCTTGCATTTCTTTCGTAGCACCTTAAGTATGGCCAGAAAATCTTAGTTTTTTAGATTTTGCAGTAAAAGTTGTTTTATTTCTGAAATTATCGATTTCCTAAATTTCCCATAAACATGGATTTTCTGGCCAAACTAAGGGTACTACGAAAAAAATGCAAGGGATGAAAATTATAGAGCTCGAAATTTTATTTTTTCCAAAAGCGAATAAATTTTCTAATGGGCTTAATTTTCAAGATTTTTTCAAAATTGTTTCATTTTTGAAATTATCGACTTAGTAAATTTCCCAAAATTTCCAAGGGATGAAAATAATAGAGCTTGAAATTATCTTTCTCCTATCAGCTGTTAGTTTTTTCCAGAGGGCTCGGTTTTCAAAATTTTTGCAGTTCAAAGTGAGGTCGGTTTTCGAGATATTTGTTGGAGTTATTTCATTTTTGAAATCATCGAATTCATAAATTTCCCATAAACATAAATTTTCTGGCCAAACTAAGGATGCTACGAAAAAAATGCAAGGGATGAAAATTATAGAGCTTGAAATTTTCTTTTTCCGTAAAGAGAATAGTTTTTTCCTAGGGGGCTTATTTTTCGAGATTTTTGCAGTCAAAGTTATTTCATTTTTGAAATTATTGAGTTCGTAAATTTCCCATAGGCCATAGTCTTGCATTTTCTGGCCAAACTAAGGCTGCTACGAAAAAAATGCAAGGGATGAAAATTATAGAGCTTGAAATTTTCTTTCTCCTAACAGCTGTTAGGTTTTTTCAAGGAGGTCCGGTTTTCAAAATTTTTGCAGCCCAAAATAGATTTGGTTTTCAAGATATTCCATTTTTGGAATTATCGATTTCATAAATTTCCCATAAACGTGGATTTTCTGACCAAACTAAGAGTCCTAGGAAAAAAATTCAAGAGTTGAATGTTGTAGAGCTTGAAATTCTCTTTCTCCTACGAAGTATTCGTTTTTTTCCTAGGGGGCTTAGTTTTCGAGATTTTTGCAGTTGAAGTAATTTTTTTCATTTTCAAAACCATCGACCTTATAAATGGGCCACCCATGTCTGTTAGGAAACCTAAAATGCTCATTTGACCTTGAAAGTGATCGAATTTTTTTTAGAAAAATTCCATAGATTACCCTTTGTACTATCTACGATCACTGCGAGTTTGAAAAAATTTCATAGAAAACTTAGCAAATAGAAATTTTCAACTGGAATCTACGCTTAACCCCTCAGAAGGGATTAGGGTTGGGATGCAATTTTAAATTTGATGCTGGGGGCCAAATCACCCCAATTAAACAAGACTACGCTCTTTCCTGTTTCGATTCAAATAACAAATTTATCATGAATTTATTCAAACTGTAACCAAAACTGGAACCTGAAGAGAAATTCGTTTTGGTTTGATTCCCGGTTCACCGCCCTTAATTTTCCGAAATATAAAAAAAAAATCAAATTCAAAATTCACGAATTTATGGAAATTGAGTAAAAAAGGAGTGAGAAAGTCAATATTTCAATATTTCTATTTCTGTTGTAAGAGCTCGACAGCGTTACCAATCTTCCTGATTTTTCAGGAGATCCATTTTTTCTCCAGATATTTTGGTTTTTAGCGAACGTCTCCCGAAGTCCTGATTTCTTCTAAAATCTTTCAATTATAGAAAAAAAAAACATTTTTAACAGACATTTCCCGATTTCTTCCAAAAATCCTTCAAATTTTAGTAAAAATTGACATCACCATCTGAATGAATTTTTTGATATCAAATTCAAGTTAATTTCACTTTCATTTTGTGTTTCGTTTTATTTTGTAAACATAGGAACAAACGGTAGTTCATAAGGAACACAAAAACGCTTCGAAAATAAAAAAATAAACCAAAAAAGATACAAATTAATGCAAAAATAATTTTTTCCTCTCGAATCTCATACTTTTTCCAGAATACATGCACTGGTTTTTTCAAATTCTCGTTTGGCAAGACTGAAGCTCGGCTCCTCGCGAGTTCTAAAGTACTAGAATTAGTTGCAAAAAACTCCACTAAGAAATTGAAATTCGCCACGCGAGTTTAGTTTTATTTTCCTTTCAATTTTTAACATATCATTCACCTGTGTTGTTCATTATTCGTAAATAAATATACTTAATTAAACAATAATGCAATCACAAATAGAAATAGAGGTTTTCCATTCATTTCGAAATCGTTATCTCAGACAGCAGACACCAGCAAAACAGTATACAAATCACAATACAAAACAAACCAACCAACGTTTAGAGGAAAATTTTCACGTCAAGAACTCAAGAAGCGAATCTTAATACCGAATGAATTATCTAAGCATTTTTCACAACACACTGAAAAATCCTCCACCATTCGAACGATGAAACAAAACAACCCAACATCGTGAAACCACATTAGAAACGAATTATGCATGATTATCTATAAAACTGTACCTTTTGCTTCGAAGATAGTTCAACAGCAAACACAAAATGAACGAACAGAATTATAATATTTTCACATTACGCATTAAAATCTTCAATGTAATAACAATTAACAACATTCAACTATGGTATGAACGTACAGCGTAGTAACCGGTCCAACTTTTCAAACGCAACTGCGCCTTTGAGGCTTCAACACGATAAGTCGATAAGTCAATAAACGAACGAATGCGTTTGTATTGTACGAATACCAAACTGATCTAGAATTATCGTTGTGGTGGTGTAGCCGAACAAAAGCTACCAATCGAAATTACGAAAGATTCGTACTTCGCAGATAACTCAATTTAGTAATATTACCACTTCTATTTCGTTAGATGAATCAATCGTCACTGAAATCGCATTTTGATAACTATTCAGAAACTAGAGGAATATTTCGATAAATATTTCGTGGTTTATTTTCCGATTTACGAACAAAACTAGTACGTTAAAATATATTTCAATTTCAAATTGAAAGCTTTTCTTATCGTTTTAAAATCTGGAAAATTCCACAAAGTTACTATCGAATCCTTCGAATATTTCTAATATCGACTAAACTTGAAATCAAAAGTGGCAAAATGGTTCTTAAAAACAAAACAAGTGAATATAATACGTAT
This sequence comes from Pseudococcus longispinus, assembly GCA_900064475.1. Taxonomy (NCBI): domain Eukaryota; kingdom Metazoa; phylum Arthropoda; class Insecta; order Hemiptera; family Pseudococcidae; genus Pseudococcus; species Pseudococcus longispinus. Next base: position 3,051 of record FIZU01010592.1, on the reverse strand, counting down.
TTGTACCCGATGGAGAATAATTTATCATCAGTACTGATAATAAAATAAACTAGATGGTGATTGTACAGCACTTGCACAGAACCACGTTACGACCTACGATTACGATACATGCGAAATTCATTAATTCAACGTTAGCTCTAGCTTTCCTTCGAATAATTTAACGGTAAAGGTACAGTAAAACAATTAAACTCGATCAGTTTCAAAACAACTGAAAAATTTCAAGATTCTTTCCAAACGCCTGGTACAGATTGAAAAGTGATAACTCCATTTTCACAACGAACAATATTGAAAATCTCCCGACAACAATACCGATCAGAATCCAAACCTACTCAATTCCGATCCCTTATTCCATTATTTATCATATTCTAAAACAACACTAGAGATTGTAATTTCCACACAAATTCTGATCAATCATACATCTCAACTTAGCACTCATAATTACACGTAAAACTCAAACCCAACTCATTTCTGTTCAAAAACAACAATACCTCTCGAAATAAAACCAAGATAAGCAACTACTGTATCAAATTGTACAATCAATGAGATAATACTACAACACAATGCGGAAAATTCACCAAAAAATACTTCTACTTACAATTGAAGCCGTTATTCTTCACCTAGGTACGATACATTATCTAACGTAAAACTTCGCTTCGTCAATAAAGGTACCGACGACGTCCTTTGAAAGGCGAAAATTTCATAAAAATGTTTTACTCTATTCCGAAAGTAAAGTGGTAAAGCGCAAGACTAAAAAACGGATGTTTAGCCCGAGCGTTGCAATTGGGTCAGATGTGGGGTATTGATTTTTCATGAAATTCCAGCTGCATCGCGAGCTATATTATGCGTTGCAACTCTCCGTACTATTTTCTATTGTTCAAATAAATTATCTTAATTGCATATTATTCGTTGGGGTTATCGTATAGTTAAAGGGGAGGTTGGTTTGATTGATCACGGTCAAACGTAGCTCGCAAGTTCGTTCTAGATCTAAAATCTGTCTAATAACTAATCGGCGAAATATTCAGATCTCTAATCGACGATCATCTAGTTCGATAATTGAAAAAAAAAACACGACAATTTCACAAAATATTCTTCCATTTGAAATAAATGCTTCAGCAAGTAGCGCTGATTTGAAGTACACACCTTTTAGTCAACAGCAATCAGTCTTGATATATGAGTATCACTTTCGCTTCACGTATTTGCGAACAGAGAATTAATTAATGATGAAAATTTCGTAACATAATGACACGTATCATTAACCTTCACACATGAGCCAAGAAATAATTCATAATATTGCCAAAAAAATGTACATCGTGCAACGAACGTGCATTTTTTTTGGCACCAGCGTTTACGTATTATGATGATTATTCATGCACGCGTCCGTAACTATTCGTATTATTGTTACAATTACATTACAGATTCTGATGCATAATAAACAAAAATGAGATTCGTATTGCTGATTTTATTACTAAACCATGCTCGACACATTCACGGATACTATTGCGACGTAAAACCAAGAGGAGCTGCGGGCACTCCGAACGAGAACGATGGTAAATTCATCATCGAAATAGCAACCACGCCGGAAAAATACATTCCAGAACAAACCTACAATGGTAATTATTCCTAAACGTCTAGAAATCGCACTAGAATCGAGATTGAATAACAATTGTACATTTTTTAGTCACTCTGAGAGGTAAAAATAGCGTAATAGAGGAGCCAAATCAATTCAATGGGTTTTCGATCACAGTGCAGCCTTCAAACATGGATGAAATCAGCCCGATATTAGATCCGAGTATAGCTGGAGTACTGGAAGTCTTCCCTGGAGATAGTAGTTCTAAGATAGATGAAAAATGTCCCAACATGGTGATCCATACTTCTCATATGTTCGTATCTGAAGTAATCGTGCAATGGAAAGCTCCGCCAGCTGGAAGAGGATGTGTAATATTTCGGTTCGTTTATCTAATCCGGCTAACGACTTAGAAAATACATTGGTTAATTATTTTCTTATTCAGAGCTTCGGTAATGGAACAAAATTTATGGTATCGGAATAACCGAGGTCTGATGGCCGATATATGCGAAGACGATAATATCAAAAGCGAAGACGACGCTGAAGAATGTGAAGCCTGCAACGAAGCTAAATACGAAGTAAGCATCAAATTAACTTAATTATTATAGGTCAATATTTGAAATAATCTTGAGCTGGTGTAGTTGAAATTTGAAGGAATGTGGACGCGTCAAAGTCATCCAGTTTATTTCCCGAGTAACGTTTGGAGTACACGTTTTTCCGATGTGATAGGAGCTTCCCATGGGACATCTTATAGGCGAGTGAATTTCCTATCAGCTAAACGGATACTCGAACGAAATCATTTATAATTTATCTTCTCGTTGATAGGTTCTGGAAGGAGAACGAGCTGCCATCCCAAGGCTTGATCGAATTTCTAGAGATGGAAAATACTACAACGTTGGAAACTGAAATCAAGGTACTGACAATGAGAATTCAATTCGATCACAGGTAGTTGCTTTGAAATTGTTAAATTTGTGCTGTTTTAGAGCAACGAAACGCGAACTGTGATTAAAGCGAAAGGTCTAAGGTATCCAAATATCACTGGTAAAACATTCGCCGTATTTCGAGTAGATAAACATCATCATTTACTTTCCATCATTTCATTGATAAGTATGCCAACCTCTTGCAATCATAATACAGAATACTAGATCTAGATATCGAATAAAAATTCGATTTATTTCCAGTTCCATCGCCAGACTGGTTCGTTGGTGTATCTGGTTTGGAATTATGCAATAAAACTGAATGGATACCCGATAAAATGATAGATTTATATCCTTACGATCTAGGATTGTATTCTGATCTTCAATACACAGTGAGTCTCAAAATTCTCAGTACCATATCATAGTCCAGTCAAATTAGGAAAAAAAGGGAAAAATTAGGTAGCAAGTGTTTTTTTGCGATTGTGGTCCCAATAGTCTCCACATAAAACCCTCGGTCCTCAGCTAGCTTGCGACCTGGGGGGGGGGGGCGTTAACTCGTGTTTTGTTTTT
>FIZU01010588.1:0-13353 GCA_900064475.1 Pseudococcus longispinus | reverse complement strand
AAAAAATGGACACTTTTTTAGGATTGACCCCAGCCATTAGACATATCCATGTCAAAATTGGTTTTCATTATAAAAAATTAGAAAATTTTGTTTTTTTTTAAAGAAAATCGAAAGTATGGCCACACTGCAATGAATTTTTTTGTATCAATAGGAGCTTTTAGTTTCGGTCAAGTGGAAAGTATTTTATTTTTTTGTAACTCGAAAATCTCGATTTCTCAGCAATCTGCAACTTTTCAATCTCCAATTCTTGCTTCTGCAATATTCTTCATGGGAGAATTTTTCATTGGCAACATCGTTTTTCTTTTAAAAAAAAAAACGAATTAACGATTTTTCGGAATTCTACACCCATAAATCCAGATGCGGAGAGAGAAGGTTCAGAACTGAATGAAAATTTTTTTTCATCGAAGGACAGCACCTGAAGGGGTTTAGAAAGCTCCTTTATTACTTCTTATTTGAAGAGACTGCAATTTTTCGGCACAATTTTCTGTCAAGAGAGACTATATATTGAATGATAAGAATGAGAAACGAACTTGTTTAATAAAAATGGAATTTTGGATCCATACAAATAACTTATAAATCGAGGTACCATACCCTTATCTCTCTATCTTCACCCGACGTTCCACTGGACACAAACATTCATCTATTCTTATCAATACAATGCTTATTGGCCGAGCCAAACATCGAATACGGTGACACGTCATTCAGGTACCGGCGTGAAAAAGAAACGTTATTAAAATTACACTATCGCAGACGGAGGAGGAATAAAAGCGTCCGATGCTACGACACTTTCCTTAGGCATAATACCGGTAGAAAGGAAAATATTCGAGAAATTCCGACGGCTTTTTAAATATTTCGTCGAACACCAGGCCGACTTCGCCAGCCAGCTCCGCGGAAATTGAATATGTCTCCGAACGTGTCGACGTTTTCAGAGACCCAGTGATTTTTCTATATCAACTCGTTCGTAAGATGAAACTTTTTTTATTCTTTGCTTCGACGAGCTAAAAAATATGCACCTAGCAACTGGTATGCGTGCGAGAGTTCAAGTTGGCAAAATGCGAAGAAAAAATGGAATTGCTGCGACATAACTGGCGGATTTTTTATATAGGTAGAGGCAGGGAGACGATGAATGGTGGATTTCTTCCTTGTACGGTTTTAAATTGCGCTCTACCGCTTTACCAAAGAACCCAGTAAGACCATAACAGGTAATATAAAGTAAGAAAAATGAAAAATGATACAGCTCACAAACATCAAAGCGCGAGTAAATTTTTATTAAGCAGAAATTCGGTTTTACAATAAAAGATTTCGTTATTGTTATTGTTCCCGGAGGTATTTTTTAGTCGACATTTAAGTTATTCGCCGATGTTTTTTCATTTTACCCTCCTCGGTTGAAAAAAGAAACCTTTGTATCGTGATTTTTTTCCGCGTCACGCGGAAGTTTCTCTTTTTTTTTTGAAGGCGAATCGTATACAGTATACGCGACTTGGAAATAGGGAAATTTTTATCTCGAAAAATATACTCGTTAAACCGGCGGCAATTGTCTTTATGAAGTATCTCGCGGTAATTTTCGTGTTCGAAAAATATTCCTCCGGATCGCTTCCTTCTCCGTTCCAGTCTCAAGTAGGCAGGTATTTAAAAAATATATGAACGAGCGAGGGAAAAAAAAAATCGTTACGAGAATTTTAAATAGTAAAGTAGCGTATTTTTGCGCGAGTGTTTGTTTCGTTTTCTCCAACTCTCGACATCGGTTCGGGCAAATGGAGATAAACGAAATTGAAATTTCAATTCGGATGCCGCGCTGCCTAAGCAAAGATTAAATGCAGATTCGCCCAATGTTGGGTCAAGTTTGCAGAAACGGTTCTCTATTTACATTTCCTTTTTGCCGAGTCCCTCTCTGTATCTTTCGATGTGTACATTGAATATCTTTATAATCTTTGCTCTTCTAAAATGTTTCTCCTTTTGTTTTGTACATACGGAGCTTTTGCCAGAGCCGCGCTCTGGGCTGCTGCGTATTTGGCGATTTGATTACGCCGACTCCCTCCCCCGCCCATCTCTTCTATATAAATACATCGCTATGTATAATGATACGAAATTTGAGATTTTATTCGATTTTCCCCATTTCGTATCATAAAATGACCACCGAGCCGTTTCTCGGCGCGTTTTATTTGAAATTTTATGCTCGTATCATCGCGAGCAATTTCACAGTGACGGGCATTCTGCTATGGCAATAGGGCAGCGAGAGGGTTCGTGCCGCAGGGAAATAATGAAGTACACTAACCTTAACCGGACCGGACTCGACGTAGTACATTTTGCTGTTTTATCTAAATTAATCTGCGTATGCTTTCAACCATCTCGCCGTCGTGTACGGTCGTCTCGATTTAAGCAAAATAATCAAAATGTTTCGTTATAACGCCGACCTTTCTACGTAGAGTGTTTTTTCGTTCTCAAAAAAATTTCATCTCGGTGAAATAGCTCAAAATATGCGGTTCAAAGATGGTAGAATATAGATAGAGCGGGTTTGCGGATGATGAATGTGATTTCAAAAGGCCAAAAAATTCTTTAGCCGCTTGAAATGTCAAAACCTTGGCACGAGCTTCACTAAAAATCGACAATTTTTTCGTGTTTTTTTTTACGAGGGTCAACGAATCCAAAATCTAGCAATTTTATTTCGCAATAATTTAAAATATCGTAGAAATGCCTACGCAATCGTAAAAACTGTTGAAAATCTCGTAAAATTGTTACAATTTACACAAAAATCTCTTGAAATATGAAAAAAAAAGTATCGAAAAGTCCCTGCCATTTCCACACTACCCATGGAACTATAAAACATTGGATGTGCTTTTACTCATTGAATTTTTCAAGCCCATAAAGACGTGATATTTGAAATTTTCTTGAAATTTTCCAACTCCAAAAAGTCATTTAAATTCTGAAAAATTTTCCAAACCCAAAAAAGTCAGACAAAATATACAAAAGTCAGTGTAACGGATTTTCGTGATGGAATTTTTTTGAGAAATTTTCGAAATCCAATTCCAAGTCCAAAAAGTAACCCGAATCCTGAAAAATTTTCCAATTTCAAAAAATTCTGACAAAATGTCTAAAAGTCATCATTATTTCTGAAATTTTCAAAGTATAAAAAATCAGTAGAAATCTGAAAATTTTTTAAAATTTAAAATGTCTGAGAAAATGTCTAAAAGTCGATCTCTGAAACTTTCCAAATCTGAGAAATCTGCCTGACAAAATATCGAAAAGTTACCCTGATTTCTAAAATTTTCCAAGCTCTTTTTGAAAAATCATTTATGAGCGTAACTTTTTCCCTTCAATTCCAAGGATAGACAAATTACCTATTTCTACCCAGACCGGGCTGCCTATTTAACCAGTAAGAAAGAAAGGTCATCAACTATGAAACACCCTGTACAACTCATCTTCTATACAATGACATTACTTCTTCGCACTAGCATTCGAACACTCGGTGAACTTTGAGCAACTTTATTCCGCACACCAATTGCATCATCTTGGGGTAAAACTACTCGCGCCCTTTCTTAGATTAAGAAGCACGAACAAAATAATTAAAACTTTATACCGCTCGCGTCTGTAATGTAATTATCAACTTGTTATATACGTGTATTCGCGAGCAAAGTACACTCAGGATAGGTTTCCATGGTTTATAAATGCTAGAACGCAGACGAGTACATAAGCGTCGTTGTCGATTAATACACGTAAAATTATTATTCTTCGCTTTTAAAACATTGTCGATGAATTAACCACCAGTAAGTAAGTGCCACATGCGGTAGCAGCGGCAGTAGCAGCTTTCATAATCGCTATTATACATAAAAATGCGCTAGATATCGAATATACCTATGTATACGTACGATAGGTAGTACAGTAATGCGATACCCTGACGCAGTTCATCTCCGTTACACGTACTCGTACCACATTTAACTTGATGAAAAGTATACATTATACATCAAACATAGGAAAACGTTTTAAATTAAAATCCTCTTTTCGCCTCCGTTCCGCGTACCCCGAAGTTTTTATGTACTGTATACACAGCGACACATATACACGTCATCCCAACTATACACTTATACAAGTACAGTAGACCGGAGACGAGGGCAGTAATCCTCTAAACGTTTAATTCTATGTTTTGCGCCGAGATGTTAATTCATTTTACACAAGTGTCGAGTTACGTTTCGTGAGCTCGCAAAAATGACAAAATTTAAAATGATGGATGATGCAGGTGAAACAAATTGATCATCTTGGTAATTCGCGTAAAATTTAATTTACGTTCAACGCTTCTCGACACGACGTGCGACGCCCTCGCGTATACAGATATATTTTTCAGATACCTACCGGTAACGAAATTCTCTCGAGTTCTCAACTTGGCGGAGGCGGCGCGGCGGGGCGGAGGTACTTAAAACATAACGTATAATTAACGCCAACTAACTCTTTCTTGCGAGCTTTATTCTTATTGATTAGCATTTTTTTTTTACCGCGTGTTTCCTTTGTTTTACTTTTTTTGCTCCGCAGCCTTCCTCGTTTGACACAAAAAATAACGAAAAAGTTGTAAACTTGAGAGACGCCGAAGCAGATAAAGAAAGAAAAAAGTACCGGTGAGTAATTGGAACGCGTACTCGTACACGCGAGGAAATTAATTTGTATGTAATCGAATTGACGTATTCGTAATTGAAATCGACTTTCATAGAATGAAAGTCGTCGAATCTCGACTAACGAGATTATCATCGATGTATTTCCAACAACACAGACGTACTCGTACGTTAATAATTGGATTTTTCAACTAAAAATAATCAGCTGCGAAAAGATTATTTGTTTTTGTAGAATAACACGTTTCAGCGAGCTTCGCTATATGTCAGTTTGGTAACTTTGCCTCAATTTAATCGAGATATAACGAAAGAATAAATCAATAAGAACCGGTTTATTCAATCAGCGTGGCATATTAAACCGGTTCTGATGAAATTTTAGCTGCATTAGAAAACCAATTTCTCGGATGAAGCTTTCCCAAAACGGTATGTAATAATTTGAATCCATTTCAGAAAGATAATTATATAAAATAAACTGGTTTAAACCGGTTTTTCTATGTAGTTTTCCACGGAAACCAGTTTCTGAAAAATAAATTCATCGCGGAATGCATGCTATTCCAAAAAAAAATCATTTTCGATTCAAAAATTACAGAATAAACCGGTTGAAACTGGTTTGTTGCGTTAGCTTTACATGAGAACCGGTTCGAGGAGGAGATTTACTTATCGCAGAACAATACCCACACCAAATAAAAATCATAAACCACACAAATGTATCCATTTTGGGTTCAAAAATTACAAAATGAACTTGTTTAAACCGGTTTCTCAAGTTAATTTTGTATGAGAACCGGTTGTAAGAAGATATACTTATCGCAGAACAATATCCACATCAAATAAAAATCATAAACCACACAAATGTATCCATTTTCACTTCAAAAATTACAAAATAAACTTGTTTAAACCGGTTTCTCAAGTTAATTTTGTATGAGAACCGGTTGTAAGAAGATATACTTATCGCAGAACAATATTCACACCAAATAAAAATCATAAACCACACAAATGTATCCATTTTGGGTTCAAAAATTACAAAATGAACTTGTTTAAACCGGTTTCTCAAGTTAATTTTGTATGAGAACCGGTTGTAAGAAGGTATACTTATCGCAGAACAATATCCACACCAAATAAAATCTTGAAACACACAAATTAATCCATTTTCACTTCAAAAATTACAAAATAAACTCGTTTAAACCGGTTTCTCAACTTGATTTTGCATGAGAATCGGTTGTAAGAAAATATAATTATCGCAGACCAATATCTACACCTAAGAACAAGAATAAATCACACAAATAGATTTGTTTTCATTGGAAAAATTGCGGAATCAACTGGTTGAAACCGGTTTCTTGGATAAGTTTTGCATGAAAACTGGTTTAAGGAGAAGATTTATTCATTGCAGAATAATATCTACACAAAATGAAACTATTAACTAGACAAGTGTATTCATTTTTACTTCAAAAATTGCACAATTTAGTTATTTGAACCGGTTTCGAAGAGAATGTATACTTATCGCAATTTTACAATCAAGAAAACGAATAAATCATACAAATAGATTCAGTTTCATAGAAAAAATTGAAGAATTCACGGGTTGAAACCAGTTTTTTTTGGATTGGTTTCACATGTGAACCGGTTTTAGGGGGAGATTTGCTGATCACAGAATAGTAAGTAGATTTTAGGAAAACTGAAAATTCGAACAAATATATGCATTTTCATTAAGAAATCTGAAAAACGAATTGGTTGAACCAGTTTATCGACTGACTTTGGCGAAAGTACTGGTTTTAGGAAGATATCTTTGACACAAAACACAAGTTGTTGGGTTAAAAGTGAAAAAAAACGAATCACATTGTTTTCATTTCAAAAACTACAGAATAAAGTGATTGAAACCTGTTTTCGGGTTAGTCTTATTTCACAACCGGTTTGTGAGGAGATTTTCTTATCGCAGAACAATAGCTTTTTCCAGAAAAACTGAATTTTTGAACAAATAGATTCATTTTAATTAAGAAAATTGGCTAATTAACCTTTGAAACCGGTTATATTCCAAATCAGGATTTTTATTTTCTGTATTCCAAGACGCATCCCACTCCCTAAAACCAGTTTTTATTTCATTCAACACATTGAAAATTTTATTCAGATATTATGAGAGAGTAATATTTTTTCACTACCAATTTCGACAATATCTTTCCAATTCCAAATTACTACAAGTAATTACTAAAACCACCAACTCTTCTTCCATCATCGGTTACTTCATACTTGGAATATCAATTCTTATAACTTTTTACTCATTTCTTCGATTCAATATCTTCCATTTTGTTCGACCCAAGCTGTGAATAGCGAGCCAACAAAGCGAAGAGAAAAATAGAAAAATAAACCACATCAGAAACAACGCTTTGATCTTTCTCGGCGACATTCCGGGCACAACCACCACACTAAATTCTCAAACACCACCGAACGTGGGAATTTACGCTACGCTGCTTCAATAATCCTTACATCTCGAACTAAAATAATTTCCAAATGACACCAGAAATTTCACTTATCCAATCGATAAAACTAAAATTAAACTTTACCCTAGCTCCAGCAACGATGCGAAGTTCGCGATACTCGTTACAAAAATAAAAACTTCAACTCGGCTGCCAACATCAAAAATGTATAAATATTTAACTCGATTTAATTTACCAAACCCCCGCTTTTCTTTTTATTTCATTAAATTCAATCCGTTGATGTAACACGATGCGCTATAACGAGTGTACGAGAAAAACCTCGGCACAGAGCACATTTTTAATATCGAATTTTTGCAAGATGCGCGGTATTTTTCGGAAAAAGAGCAAAATTCCGTCGTAAAAACGTCTTCTTATATATGATTAAAATTCAAAGCTCGCCTCCGGTCCAACACTTGAAGTTTATATACGATGACATTGAAATGTTTGAGAACTTTTCTTTTTCTCTATTCTCGAACAACTATTTATGTTAACCACGCTGACATCGGATAGAATTAAACTTATTCGATAAATTTCTTAAATGATTTACCTCGTAAAAAATCCCCACAAAAACCACCCATAAGCGTCGTAAATGCCAGTCCGAAACTTATCTCGTTTTTTATTCGTTTTCAGTATACTTATATTTCCCCAGTTCATAGGGCGCAATAAAAATCCTATCGAGTTTATTTCATATTCTCGCCAAAACAATGTTACAGCATGAAAAAAATTTACTCCATAAAAATTTCAATTCGCTCGAATTTCGCTATAATAATTCATAATTTGCCGCGTCGTTAATTTCAACCGAATTTTAATTATTTAGCGAATATCTAGTATGATTACGAGAGCACCTACGTACGCTGGTAAATCTCCCAAATCAAATCTTTGAGGGAAAAAAACACAGAAGCGATACATCTTTCCACGTATACTTTTAGCGGGCCTTTTTTTTATAACAGACGTGGAGTAAATGTACCAATAAGACATTCGATTCGAATACAATATCGTCAATACACCTACAGCTTATATGGTTGTTGGCTCGATATAATCACAGCCAAGTCTTCGTTTTTTTTTCTTTCCCTCAGCAATAACCATTTCATTATTATATGTATACGCAACAGATACGAGCCGAAGGTGGGAGGGAAGGGGCGAGGTAACCTAGGAAAATAACGGGGTGCGCCATAAATGTTTTCTTATCGTATCAACTTTATGGGAAAATCTCTGCCGCCAATGTGAATTTGAAAAGAAAAATAGACCATTTCCGCCTACTGCGAACAACAAGTATTTTTAAAATTGGAAAACTTCCTAACGTATTTTTGGTTTACTCGATTTGATTAAAAGTTCGAAAACCGAGACCATTAGTTTTTCAATTTTTCAAAATTTCCGGCTTTTAACGAGCATTTTTCCGGCATCTAACTTACAAACGATTTCAACGTTATGGTTCCACTCATTGCCGTTGTTTCTCTCGCTCGGTGCGGCCGCTCCTGGTTGGTCGCTGCCATTCTCTCACATAACCTTCATAAATTTAATGAGCTCTTTTAACTTTTTCTATTTTCGTAAAGCTATATACCGAGGGTACGCCGAAACTGCGAGTTTAAAAAAAAAGATTTGTTTCCTTTCGACCCTTCGTATACTTTTTTGGGTGTTTTTTCACGACTGATGTTGTTGAGGTACGAGTGGCTGGAATCGAGGGTATTGTTGAAATGAGACGTATTCGATCGATGTTTCGACAACAATAACGAATCATTTTTAGCATAAATTACTTAGAAGTGAAAGGAGAACTGCTTTTGATAGTACTCGTCGAGAGCAACAAAATTCTTCATACACATACACATTAGACTGTTCTCAAAATTGAAAACCCTATGAATTATGTTAGGTACTTCAAAGATTAGAAATTTAATTTTTTTTGAAATTTTTTACTATCATATTCAATCAGAATATGGCCAGACAGCTTTTTACCTAACCCTGACTTCTAGATATTTTGTGAGAATTTTTTGAAATTGCTGACTTTTAGATATTTTATCAGACTTTTTTGGACTATGAAAACATTGCCAATAGGATGGCTCAAAAATTTTCAATTTTGGAGGAAATTGTTATTTTTAAGGAAATTCGTTATTATTGAGGAAAATTTTCATTTTTGGGGAGCATTTTCATTTTAGAAAATTGAATCGTCATTTTTGGGGGAAATCGTCGTTTTTGAGGAAAATTGTCATTTTTGGGGAACACTTTCATTTTAGAAAGAAGACTCGTCATTTTTGTTAAAGAATCATTTTTGAAAAACAATCATCAGTAATGGAGAAGCATCATCACTTTTGGGTAAAATCGTCGATTTTGAGGAAATTCGTCATTTTTGAGGAAAATTGTGATTTTTAGGGAACATTTTCATTTCAGGAAAAAGAACCGTCATTTCTGTGAAAAAATTATTTTTGAAAAACAGCCATCATAATTTTTTGGGGAAATCGTCGTTTTTGAGGAAATTCATCATTTTTGAAGAAAATTTTAATTTTTGAAGAAAATTGTATTTTTTGAAGAAAAAATTGTAATTTTTGAAGCAAATAGTAATTTTTGAAAAAAAATGTCATTTTTGGTTTTGGAGAACATTTTTAGTTCAGAAAAAGAATCGCCATTTTTGTGAAAGATTCGTTTTTGAAAAACAATCATCATTAATGGAGAAGCATCATCATTTTTGGGAAAATCGTCGATTTTGAGGAAATTTTTCATTTTTAGGCAACATTTTCATTTCAGGAAAAAGAACCGTAATTTTTGTAAAAAAATCATTTTTGAAAAACAACCATCATAATTTTTTGGGGAAATCGTCGTTTTTGAGGAAATTCATCATTTTTGAAGAAAATTGTCATTTTTAGTTTTGGGGAGCATTTTCAGTTCAGAAAAAAAATCGCCATTTTTGTGTAAGAATCATTTTTGAAAAACAATCATCACTATTGGAGAAGCATCATTATTTTTGGGGGAAATCATCACTTCACCAGTTTTGGGGGAAATTGTCATTTTTTGGGGAAATCGTCATTTTAGAAAAAAAATCATCAGTTTTGGAAAACAACCATCATTTTTAAAGAAATTTCATTTTTGAGAGGATTACGTCATTTTTAGAGAAATTGTCATTTAAACAAAAACATAATTTTTGAGGGAAGAAATCATCATTATTGGAGAAACTTCATAATTTTGTGGGAAAACGTTGTTTTTGAAGAAAAATTGTGATTTCTGAAAAAAATCATTATTTTTAGGGGAATGATTGTTATTTTTGAGAAAGAATTATGTCATTTCAGGAGTGACATCATTATTTTTGGGGAAATTGTCATTTTCAAAAAAAAAGTTATCAATTTTGGGAAACAATCGTCAATTTTAAGGTGAAAAAAACATAATTTTTTCACTAACTCTGACCAAAACCTATGAATTTTCTTTTTCCAGTGTTACCACAAACGAAGAAAAAAATAGGAGCTACGACTTTTGAGACTTTCCTCGCACATAGGACACCTTGTATAAGCACCAAATGCCATAAAATACATCTAAACAAAAGTTGATTGCAACCACGTCAATTTTCCTAAAAATACGGATACTTCGGATGCAACGTGCGCGTGCCAAGATATAACAAAAATACGTAAAATCAAAACCGACCATTTTAAGCGTATTTTGTCGGGAGTTATTCGTTGATGGAAATTTATTTCATTCTGTGGAAACCGCTGGCGAAAAAAAAAATGATAGACGAAGTGTCAAGAAAATCGCGTAGCGTAATTTCGCTACAACGATACGCATACTAAAAAATATGTCACCACGAATGGTTCGCGGAAGAGAAACGGTTGAAAAGAGTACGCAGGCAGTGCCTTGCAGAGTACACCGAACAACTTACCATTCATCGGATGAAAGATAAAAGTGAGTGCAAAACGTCTTACGGAAATTGGTCACGTATGAAAGCGAAATTTCCTTCAACAGAAATTCATCCTGCTCGCGTTACGCTGCTGGCGCGTTCGCAGCTCGCAGCTCGCGGTAAAATTACGATATACGAGATGAAAAATTGACGAAATTAAGTCGGCCGTTTGCTTATATACGTCGAGTACGTAGTACGTATATATTCGAGCGAGAATGGAACGAGAGCAGGCAGAAAATATGCATAAACGTGCGTCGAGGCCGCGTTCGGCGCTTATCGAGTTAATTTGCGAAATTCATTTATCTCGCCAGGTAAACTGGCTCCGGTACGAGCTTATATACGAACCGAGAGATCCCTTTCTGTACACACATATTCGAGAGACGAGGCGAGATAATATTTGTACGACGCGGATAAAAGAAAATTTCCAGCCATCGCGTCGTATAGCAATGCAGAGTGGCAAAATCGATATGTAAATTTGACGAAACAAAAACGAAAAATACTTATTTATAAATCGCCAACAACGCGCGAACGCGATACATCAAAGATGAAATGGCATCGTTGAAAGGAGAGCGAAAGTGAAATAAAAAAAAAACGAAACAAAAAAGAAATAGTATAAATTGAATTTAAAGCGAAATTTCCGCAATAACCGGCGTTCTCGAAGAGAATAAAAAAGTAATTCGGAAAATATCATTTCGTTTTTATCAAATTACCATTTTTTTCTCTCTCTCTCTCGCCCCAAACGAGGAAAGCGAGAAGCGCTGACCTCTTCGAGTTATTTTCGAAACGGTAGTTTAAAAATTTATTGTTGTTCGTTGTGTCTGTTTTGTGTGGTAATTTTTAGTTACTGTAAAAAACAAAACATTGAGTTATTTTGTCCCTCTTTCGATGATGGGTGTTTTTTTTTTCGTCGTTACGCCTTCCTTTGAACGTGATGAAAGGACGAGAAGGGAAATCCACGACGAGTTGTCTCCTGTATATTGCAATAATAATTTGCGGTAAGTACGATGATTTGTTTTTGCCGTAAAATTAATTTCAGTTATAATTGAAAAGACACTTCAACAAAAAAGTCATTAAAAATTGTTGGGTTTGAAATGGAAGAAAAATTGTCGATGTTTTTTTCGTACTTTGATAAATTAGCAATAAAGTTGCTCGAAGATATTTTAGAATGCCAGGAAAATACTGAAAACAATAATTCAGAATGACTTTGGAAAACCAAATTTCATCTAATTAGGAGCTAAATTTCTTCAAAAATGGACAAATTATCCGTCGAATTTCAATGAGAAACGTAAAAAAAAATTCCATTACCCGTGAAACTATAAAACATAGGATATGCTTTTGCTCACTGAATTTTCCAAGTCCATAAAGACGTGATATTTGAAATTTTCTTCATATTTTTTAAATCCAAAAAGTGATTTGAATTCTGAAAAACTTTTCAAGTCCAAAAAATTCTGAAAAAATGCCTAAAAGTCAGCAAAACGGATTTTCGCAAGTGAATTTCGTAATGGAATTTACATGAAAAATTCTCCCATGTCCAATTCCAAGAACAAAAAGTCAGTAGAAATCTGAAAATTTTCCCAAATTCAAAAAAGTCTGACAAAATGTCTAAGAATCAGTGTAAGGTAAAAAACTGTCTGACAAAACGTCTGATTTAAACTTTCTTAAAATTTTCAAAGTCCATAAGGTCAAAATTCCAAAAATTCATTTGAATTCTTAAAAATTTTCCAAGTCCAAAAAAGTCTGATAAAATGTTCAAAAGTTAGCGTAATATCTGAAATTTTCCAAATCTAAGAAGTCTGTCTGACAAAATATCGGAAAGTTATCCTGATTTCTAAAATTTTACAAGTTCAAAAAGTTTAAATTTTTTGTCTGACAAAAGTCAGCATTATCTCTTAAAATTTTTCTAGTCCAAAAAATCAATGGAAATCTGAAAATTTTTCCAAATCCAAAAAAGAATGACAAAATGTCTAAAAGTCATTGTCGGAGAATTTCGTGACGGAATTTCGTCAGATTTTTCATGAAATTGTCCATAGTAAAAGCAAACCCCAATTTTTGTCACATTTTATGTAATTTTGATCCAATTTCAAAAATTTTCTAGACATTTTCATCATTTTTTAAAGCAAATTCAATGGTTTTTCGAATTACTGGGGCAATTTTTAACAACTTTTTAACAACTTTTTAACGATTTCATAACAATTTCAACAGTCTTTTTGCTTTTCCAAACAGTCTTAAAGATACTTCAACAAATTTCATGACATTTTTAATGTTTTTTCATTAATTTGACATGGATATGTCCAATGGCTGGGGTCAATCCTAAAAAAGTGTCCATTTTTTTGTCCAAATATTCTGTCCATTTATGTCAGGCTTTTTTGGACTTGGAAAATTTTATAGATAATGATGACTTTTAGACATAATGTCA
>FIZU01010581.1:0-17024 GCA_900064475.1 Pseudococcus longispinus | reverse complement strand
AACTATGTGCAAAAGAACAAAAATTTTCCACCACCCCGATCAGAATTAAAAATTTATGAAAAAACGACAATAAAAAGGGTGTGGAGCGCAAACGGAAGGGGGTAGGGGTCCAAAACTTTGTCAAAAATTTTTTCTAGTCAAGGCACACCACCTGTGGTATATAGGAGCCCAAAAGCGTTGGGGGCCGATTTCACCTCTTATCCGGCCATACCCTTTTGATGAAATATTATCAAAACACCAAGAATTTATACATTTTCACGAAAATTGACTGAAAAACGTCAAACTGTTGAAAAATCGCATAATCGTTTTTAATAACATTTTGAAAAAATTTTCGAGCAATTTTTCACATTCAGTAATTTTTTCTAGATTTTGGACTGTTTTCGCGTTATTTCGAACAACTCAAATAAAATTTCGACAACTTTTGTGCTATATTGGAAATGTTTTCTTGCAATATTGTCAAATTTTGCATTTCAAGCAGTTTTATGACAACATTTCAAACAATTTTAACGACATTCGAAACTGTTTTCGCATAATTTTATGACGATTTTTAAACCGGGATAGATATTAAATAATCATTTTGATTCGTATCTGAAATGGTTTCAATCCTTTTGTACATTGAACATAAATCTAACGAATGAAATTCAAAAATTTTCATTGCATCATACAGACTGAAGTCAAGTTGGTGCTTAAGGTCATTTTCATCAAGAAAATCAAAGTAGGAAATGGAATCAAATTAAATTATCTACATTCGTTTTCCTTTGTATGAGATTTGCTATAAATTGAAAAAAGTTGCATTAAACTAAGTCCTCGCCCTTAAAAAAGAAAGACATGGGCAAAGATTTCAATTTCATCCTCCTTCAATTTTTTTATACTTCTAATTTAAAAAAATTAAATTAAAAGTTGGTAATTTAAATATTTTTTAGGATCCCGTAAATGGCTCAAAAATTTCAAATTTTCATATTTTTGTGAAATGAAGAACAAGATGAAGCGATTTACAGTGAAAAGTCACACAGTAAATCTTTCTTCAAAGTTTTCTGGACTTTCAACAACAAGAAAAATGATGCAATATTGATGGGTAAAATTTTTGTCACGAATTGAGTATTAATTTTCAATGGAGTCCATGGCATATCAGACGAACCTTCCAACAACTCAACTTACGAAAATTGAAATTTTACGATCATTATATTCACATTTTGAGCAGCTTATTTATAATCCAGTAGATCAAAAACATAATTTTCATTTTTACTTGAACGTAAAAACAAAATATAAAATTCTGACATAATGTCAATTCACATTTGTGATCTCGAAAATATTTATCAATATTTCCATCGTGTTGGTAGGTAGGTTGGTAACTAGGTATTAAAAATCAATTTAGAACGTCGACTCGTCGAGTTTTCCAATATGGGCCCCACAATATAACCTAATCACCTATCTGAGAAAATACGAGAATTCTACGAATATTTTTTTAAACTTTCCGAACATCACGTTCACATTTTCAGAAATTTGGTCATCCTTTCAATAATGAACAAGATAACCAGACTAATGAATTTTGCTCTTCGATCGAAAAAGAAAACCATCAAAATTTAAAATTCTAACATGATTGTACCTCTCGTTATTGTGTTTGAAAATATTTTCGAATATTTAAATACGTCCAGTTCGACAAACAACGCACATCGTTTCAATAAAATTTCAGTCGTTCGAGTTCCAAGTTGCGAAATAAAGCTCTCAACATCGAAAATTCCGTGACTCGGATAAATCAAAAATGAAGATTTTTTCTCACTTTCGGAAGAAAATTAAAAGCTGCATTTTCACCGCGGAATTCGACGAGAATTATGAAAATCCAACGACCAAGCTGGCATTCATATTATATTGCTGCAGCGGAGCATTTTGTTTCCATGATTACATTCGGACGGGATTCAAAAGATTCTGGATCATTTTCAACGTCTTGAATTTCATTCTGGTGAACGGATCGTGCTTATTTTACCTCTTCAATGGACCCGTAGAAGATTACTATACATTGCTAGCGCCTGTACCGATTATGTCTGGATTATTGGCGAAATGTGGCGTCTACGTTTGGATGTTTCTAATGAGAGATTTTTTCCCGAAAATATTCGATTTTCTAGACGGTAAAGATGACGAATCAGCTCAAGCCGTGCCTTCGTTGCAAAACAGGAGAAACTACGCTTCACTTTACAAGGTATATTCGAACAAATTCGTAATTCAAATCACTATAACGTCATTCTGCTTGATTTTTTTTGGTGCGATGACACTCAATTTCGAACAATTCATCAGCTATCGCGATTATGTCGTCATTCTCTATCCAATGTATGTTGGCGGCGAAAAAACTTCGATACCGCGTACCATCATTCACTTCGTACAGAGCATTACCATCTTACCAGAGCTGATTCTGTACATAACGATACCATCATTAATTGTGGTAATCACCGCCAACATATACAACCGGTTCCAGTTTTTGGCTCTATTTTTACGTGAAACATCGTACTCGATTTTTTTGCGCATCGATGAAATCTACAACCAAGAGATGGCCATGGATGACGGTCGAATTCCAAGCAGTTTGACAAAAATTAGCGAATTGAAAATCAAAAAAGCTTTGGCCCTGGACGAACTTGCCACGAAAATGGTTCTCGTGATACGACAGCATCAACAATTGTACTCGTAAGGAAATTATTTTTCGAATTTCTAATAATTCCGGTACCGATGTTGACTGAATTTTTTGCTACAGAATTGCCAAAATATACAGCGAAAAGATTCAAATACTATTCTTTCTAGCTAACGCGGAAATTCTCGTGGCTGGAGTGGTTTGTGCATTTTTCATCTCTTCGGTAAGTGAAAATGATTTGAATGGTTGTTGCATGACCATCTAATTTTGAATGTAATCATAAATAAATATATTGAATATACTTGTTCTCAATAGTTCATCGATACGAAATCCTTTCATCCCGCATGTTGGATTTTTATGGCAGAAGAATGTGGAATTGTATGTGTTTGGTTCATCTTCTGTTTCGTTGGAGAGCTGTTTCATACGATGGTAAGTAATTATCATGAAAACATTAGTCTAGTCTGATAGCTTATTCTACGTGTGATTCAAAAACGAAAAAGCCCCGGCCTGGACCCCCCTGGTCATTTCCATATCCATACTACCCACGAAAATATAAAACATAGGAAATGCTTTCGTTTTTTCTGCTATGTCAAATTGAAGTGCACATTCCAGGCCTAACATAATATCTGACTTTATCTATTAAGAGTCGAATTTTGAAACAATCTAAATTTTTACAAGTTCAAAAGTCATTTGACCACTTTATAAAATTTTTCAAAATCGACAAAGACGGAATTTCTAAAATTTGCCTAGTCCAAAAAATCATTCGAATTCTGAAAAATGTTTCAAGTCCAGAAAGTCTAAAGAAGCCTGACAAAATATCTGAAAGTTAGCTTTTTCCCTGAACTTTTCCAAGTCCAAAAAGTCAGACAAAATACGGATTTTTGTAAGTTAATTTTGAAATGGATCAATTTTTTTGAAAAATTTTCGAAATCTAAATCCAAGTACAAAAAGTTTGTAGAAATCTGAAAATTTCTCCAAATTCAAAAAGGTCTGACAAAATGTCAAAAAGTCAGCGTTATATAAAAAGCTGACAAAATGTCTGATTTCAACTATCTCAAAATTTTACAAGTCCATAAAGTCATTTGAATTCTAAAAAATTTTCCACGTCCAAAAAAGTCTGACAAAATGTCTAAAAGTCAGCGTAATATCTGAAATTTTCCAAATCCAAAAAGGCCAAGTTCAAAAAGTCTAAATTGTATCTATATCTGACAAAATGTCTCCACCATCGTATAACATTTTCAAAAATATAAGAAATATAATTTTCCAGAATGAGCTCATCGCTGCGGAAATTTACTGCACTCCGTGGTATCACTTGGAACCAAAAGATCGTCGTCTCGTACTCACTTTCCTGTCCATACTTCAACGACCGATTTCAATCACTGCCTGGGGAGTGTATCCGGTGAATTTATCATTATATCCCAACACGATGAATAACATTTATTCCCAAGTGCAAATACTTCGCACACTTCAATTGAAAAAACGTACCTAAAGCTTAAAAATCAATGCACGATCCTGATTCAAGAGGGTTAACATTCACATTTTTGTTACATCGTTAAATACACTGCACTTAATCTAGGTATTATTTAAACGTCTAGGTGTCTTTTATTTTAAATTAAATCATAAGTATTTTATTCGAGTTCCACACTATATTCTATCCACGAGTCACTAGATCACCCTAAATAAAATTAATGATATTAAATATGTAATGATTAGGCATTGTCGTGTCATCGATAGAGAATATGTATAATTATCTACTTAAGTAGCACCTATCTATCAATGTAACGAAAATACGAAAATAAAGTTTGAATTCAGCACACAAAAAATTCTACTCGTAAAATATTGTTCAAATAAATTCATACCTATGTAGGCACATTTTCACACAAACTTAGAACGAATTCAATTGAATAATGATAAAAATTTTCAGTTGTTGAGTATTTCCTTCTCCTACGATTCACTCGTTCAAAAAGTAATTAACATTCTTGAAAATACTGAATTTTTTAATAATTATGTCAACGGTTTTGGAAGCATTTTGAAAAAAATATTCGAGCAATTTTTTACCTTTTTTTAGACGGTTCGTACAACTGTAGGTACGACAACTTCAGCAAATGCAAGATTTCGAACAAGTCCATTTCCACGTTATTTTGAACAACTCAAAATGATATTTTGAAAACTTTTATGCTATTTTGAACATTTTTTCTTGCGATAGTGTCAATTTTTGAATTCGAAGCATTATTACGACAACTTTTCAAACAATTTTAACGATATTCCAAACTACTTTTACATGATTTTATGACGATTTTTAAATCATGAGATTCGATAATCATTTTTATCCACATCTCAAATATTTTTAATCCTAGAATAAATCTGATAGATGAAATTCAAAATTTTTCATTACATCATGCAGACTGAAGTCAAGTTAGTGCATGAAGTCATTTTCATCAAGAAAATTAAAATTCCACACACAAAATAGAATCAAATTAAAATTATCCACATTCGTTTCCTTTGTGAGATTTGCTATATTTGTATATGAAAAAAAAATGCATCAAAGTACTTTTTTACCCTTGAACAAAAAAAAATGTACCTTGTACTTAGTGCATAAATATCAATTTTTTACAATTGCAATTTAAAAAAAAGAAGGTAAAATTATAAGTTTGTAATTCAGATATTTTTAAGAACCGACCTCATTAAATAACTCAAAATTATAAATTTTCCTACTTTTATACCTAATTGGACTTTCAACAAAAATTTTTAGAAAAATGATACAATATTGTAGGAATAGGTAAAATTTTGTCAGCAATCAATTATCAATTCTTAATGGAGTCGAGGTATCAAGCGAAGGTTCCAACAACTAAACTTACGAAAATTAAAGTTTTATGATCATTAGCTACATTCACATTGTGAACAGCTTATCTACGAACGTAAAAATAAAATTTAAAATTCGGCCATAATTTCAATTCTCGTTTGTGATATCGAAAATATTTATCAATATTTTGGTCATGTAGGTAAGTAGGGGTGGTTACTGGGTATTTACCAATACTTATAATATCCCAGTCACCAATTTACAACGTTAACGTCGAGTTTCCATGGCTTCCACAATGTAACTCGAGTATCTGAGAAATTACATAAATTATACGAATATTATTCCAAAAGCTCGGGTGTGGTAAGGGGGTCAATCGGCCTGTGGTCGAATTTCAAACTTTTATTCAGGGTTTCCGATTTGTTATGGTAAAATAAGATTTTAGAGCTTATGCGGAATCTTTGGGCTCACCCCCGGGGGCTAGATCCCTCCTTTCCAATAGTGATTTTAGGTTAAAAAAAATCTATCTCCGCGAGTTTTCAACCGATTTTTACCAAACTTGGTATGTAGATACAGGTACTTCAGGGTAATGTTATAAAAAAAATTCAATTTTTCTCAACCCGTACAATAACCTTGAAATCGAATTTGAAAACTTCAAATTGCCGTGAGGGGCACGGTTTTGGTGCGGGCACTCTGAAATTTTTTTTCTCCTTTTTCAGACGATTTAACACCACTCAGAATTTTTTTTTGATTTTTGCCCGGATGATCATTTCTGGTCGAAAATTTTTCCAAGTCCAAAAAAGTCTGGCATAATGTCTAACAGTGAGTATTATTTCTAAAATTTTTTATGTTCAAAAATTCAATGGAAATCTGAGAATTTTTTTAATTCCAAAAAAGTCTGACATAATGTCCAAAAGTTGAGTCTGACAAAATGTCTGAAATTCGGCATCATCTCTAGAATTTTCCCAATTCAAAAAAATTGTCATTTTAGGTAAAAATTGTAATTTTAAGGTAAAAATTGTCATTTTTGGTTGAAATCATCCTTTTTTGTTAATATTTCCATTTTTTGGTCAAAATTGTCATTTCAAGGTGAAAATCGTCATTTTTGGATGAAATCATCATTTTCTGTCAATATTGTCATTTTTTGATCCAAATTGTCATTTTATGTCAAAATTGTTATTTCAAGGTAAAAACTGTCATTTTTGGTCAAAATTGTTATTTCAAGGTGAAAATTGTCATTTTTGGTTGAAATCATCATTTTTTGTCAAAACTGTTATTTCAAGGTAAAAATTTGTTGTTTTTGGTCAAAATTTTAATTTTTAGTTGAAATCATCATTTTTTGTAAATATTGTCATTTTTTGGTCCAAATTGTCATTTTTGATCAAAATTGTCATTTCAAAGTAAAAATTATCATTTTTGGTTGAAATCATCATTGTTTGCCAATAATTGTCATTTTTTTGTCCAAATTGTCACTTTTGGTCAAAATTGTCATTTTTTGGTTGAAATCATCCTTTTTTGTTAATATTGTCATTTTTTGGTCAAAATTGTCATTTCAAGGTGAAAACTGTCATTTTTGGTTGAAATCATCATTTTTTGTCAATATTGTCATTTTTTGGTTATTTCAAGGTAAAAATTTGTTGTTTTTGGTCAAAATTGTCATTTCAAAGTAAAAATTGTCGTTTTTGGTTGAAATCATCATTTTTTGTCAATATTGTCATTTTCGGTCCAAATTGTCATTTTTTGTCAAAATTGTTATTTCAAGATAAAAAGTCACCGTCGTTTCCATACTACCCACGAAACTATAAAACATAGGATATGCTTTTGCTGATTGAAGAATTTTTACGGTCCAAAAAAGTCTCACAAAATTTCTTAAAGTCAGTGGAAACCTAATAATTTCTCAAGTCCAAAAAAGTCTGACATTATGTCTAAAAGTCAGCGTTACGGAATTTCGTTACACAATTTCGTTACATAATTTCGTCGGTCTTCCGCGAGATCACTCCCCAGAGCAAAAGTATATCCTATCCTAAAATCAGTGGAAATGTGAAAAGTTTTTCAACTTTAAAAAAGTCTGAAGGAATTTCGTGACATTTTTCACAGCTTTGGTCATCGCCAAAGTACATCTATGGTGAACTGAAAATTCACTAAGGAAATCAGCTTTCCAGGTTGACTCAAGTTTTTTTAAAAATGAAGATTCCTCAGCTAAAATAAAAGTGAGGGTGAAAATGTTTCGTTCCATCACCTTCTGAAAGTTTCTTGCAAGTGACGGACGAAAAGTTGTCACCCTTACCTTGATCTCATCAGTAAAATCAATGATAAAAATGGAGTGAATGTTTATCACGATGTAAGATTTTTTCAAAAATTGCTGTAGAACAAAATTGTGCAGATCTCACAATGATAACGAAATTGGGGGAAAGTAATTGAAAATTTTGAACTACATTCCTTTCTGTTTCTATAGGGCGAGTAATCAAGTGAAATTTTTCTCAATTTATAGCAATCTCACACAGTAAGATGAAAGTAAGTAATTTTGAATCGATCCTACTTTCTGTGTAAAATCTTAGTTTTCAGTCTTTATAAAATGAACTCTTGCATCAACTTGACTTCATTCCGGATGATGTGTGTAATGAAAACAGATCTTTTTTGCCCAAAAAAGGGTTAAATATTTTTTCGTGATTTTTATGATATTTCGAATCATTTTTTTAAAATCGAATTTTCACAGAAAAATTCTAGAATTCAGCAATGGTTAAAAAAAGTCATCATTTTAAAAAGGAACAGGATCAGGAATCAAGATGGCGTTTTTTTTTCAGATATTCGTGGCTAAATTATCCTCTCGAATCTCTAACTAGATCACTGGCTAATTTTTATCATCAATTGTTTCAAATAAAACCAATTTCTTGATTCATTTACTACCAAACGAAAATATTAAAACTACGAACAACAAGGAAAACAAACGCTAACCTTGTTAACCAAAAATATTTTACAGAGAAACGCCGATTTGCATAAGGTCAAACATTATTCGACGCCCTTCACACTTTTTACGTATTTTTTCAAACCCCTCTAAGAGACCTATTGTTAATGAAAAATCAACACGACAAATAATACACTAAACCAATATCTAAATTGTTTCAAAAAAAATTAATACCGGTAACTTCATAGAACAGGAGGGGGGCAAAGTTCCCGAACGATTCTTGATAAAAAATAATAATTTGTGACAACGTAAAAAAAAAAAAAAAGAACAAACATCAAAGTATACGTGACCAAGACCATACGAGTATTATCCACACACGATATACTTTTCGAACCGGTGATAAGGCTGAGCAAAATTTCAAACCGAATGATAAGCTTTTCAAAGTGACGAGAGTACGCGGACCTTGCCATTCGTGAAGATAATTCAAATTTGATAAATCCACATCGCTATACCTTCGTCGTCGCGTCGTACGGATTATTATCTGTGGTCGTAATCAGGCATTCGAAATTCGGAAACTCGAAATCGATTCAATTCGAACGTATTTCGAAAAACTTGCATACGTTTAAAAGGAAGTAGATATTCTTACAAAGTAGCTAATTGAAATGGAAATACGAAAAAGTCCAACGATACCGCCTTTAAGGTGCCAACATTCGTCACTAATCGGCTACGGTTTATCGAAATAGGTATATTTATGGGCGATAATGTTGGAGGTACACTACTCGTTGCAACTAAACACACATCGAAGTACGATAATTTTCGAAAAATTTTACGTCACTGAAGGTCATCGTCGACAGAGTTGAAAAATAGCCATAACACACGTACCTAACGTCGCTATATCCATATGTACCTACGTGGAAAAAAAATACCCATAATTGAGCGACAAATGTCAAAATACGTGATTCGATCGGTGTGCTGTCTCCGCGACAAAGGTGACCACTGGTGAATTCGACTAGTTGATGAGATCGCAATTCGACGCATGTGAATTTAATTCGAATAAAATTGGGTTATTTTCGTTCGAGTTTTTTTTATATACATTTTTTACGATAAAATGGTCAACTTAATCCAGCTGTTCAGGTACGTACATTCAAAATACACTATAAATTTAGCCAAGGTGTACGTACTTATACGAAAAAGCCAACGAAACATACTTCTACCTACATAATCATAACACAAACACTACCAACCCGTGTGTTATCTATTAATTAAGCAATCGTGCCCGAATATCAAAGTGAATTTTTATCAAAAGCTGATGCATCATATTCGTCTTACGAGCGTAAAATTAATCAGATAAAAGTCCAATTCTCTTTACACCCAATTAATTAAATAGCCGGGATCCGGC
The DNA here is from genome assembly GCA_900064475.1 of Pseudococcus longispinus. Lineage (NCBI taxonomy): Eukaryota > Metazoa > Arthropoda > Insecta > Hemiptera > Pseudococcidae > Pseudococcus > Pseudococcus longispinus. The sequence goes on along the minus strand of FIZU01010581.1, from coordinate 7,303 downwards.
CCAAAGGAAAAGGTTAAGCATTTCATTTGGTTTTGTTTCAAGGGTAAATCGACATCGAATTTAACGCTTTTATAAATTCATATCTTTAATTCGGCCGCCATTCGCGAGTTGAATATCTCAAACGTATCTCTCGTCGAGTGAACCCGATGTACATTCTACAGTTTAGTTAGTGTTAGTGGTGATATCATTTTTTCCTTTTTTTTTACACATTTCAAGAAGTATCTTATTAAGACAACCATAAAGGTAAAAAAACTTTCATACTATGTTTGAAAATTCGCATATATCTAGGTGTAGAATTGAATTGCTCTATTTTTATTATTGCTAACCGACGAATTGCTGCTGCTGCGGTGGTTTTTCGCTTCGACACGTAAACTTCTTCCGATATAAGGTTATCTTTTTTTTTCTGTACTGGATATTAAGACAAATTGAAGCCGTTTATCTGATATGGTAACATTGTTATTGCTCAAACTGTAGCGTTTCGTGAAATAGTATTCTTTACGATATCGTATATCTTTGACTATATTGGGGAAAGATATAAAATATTACATTGATAAATGTAACCGTCGTTTAGAACTACGTGAAAATAACGTTTCGAGTTGAATTATTACGTTCAATTCATATCTATGTACGATAAATATACGAAAATGCAAACGGAATTTTTCACTCGCGATTTAAGCAATGAAAATTTACCGAATAAAGTGCAAAATATCGAGTATAAGTAATTGAAATTATCCATACTTAAAGAGTTAGTTTCACTTCTAATCATGTTTTGGCCCCTCTCGAATGAAATATAGATCATGACCAAGATACCCAAATTCCAAAACAAAAATAAAAACATCGTTAAACATTTTGAAATTTTTTTTATTTTCAATGTAGTCTTTACTGGCAGGAAATGACGTTGAAAAATTTTGGCTTCCCTGTCGAAAATAAGTGAAAATTTTCAAAATTTTAACATTTTTTTATTTCAACTTTATGATACGATCTCTCTGGACACGAAAAGCTGCTGAAAAAATTTGAGGCTCCGATTTTCACAATTTAAGGATTTTCAAAGTTGACCCTTTTCATAAAATTGAAGAAATTGTACAAAATTGAAAATTTTTTGGAATGTACATTTCTGAATCTTGAATGTAGGCTCTTTTGACAGGAAATGACACTGAAAAAATGTTAGGCCTCACAGATCAGATGTAAGGGGAACTGGTTGACTAATATTTTCAAAAAATCGAAATCATTACCTATTAATTTCAAAATTTCAATCTTTTTGTATCTTTCTTATCAGGAATTTCTGCTGCAAAAATGTCCCTTTCTGAAGTTGCGAAGCAAAGATTCTTCAAGCCAACCAAATTTCTAAAAATTTCCAAAAACCATTTGAAATTTAATAATTTCTCATTTTAATTTCTGAATATCGTCTCTTTCGACAGAAAATGGCGATCAAAAAACTTAAGGCCTCCTCAAATGATCTAGACTGCTCACAACAATTTTTTTTTAATATCTCAATATCTCAAAATTTTTTATGATAATTTTTCAGCAGGGAATGATTGCGAAAAAATTTCAGTTTCTCCTGCTCATGAGAGACGAAACGCAGCTGAAAAAATTTTTGGGGTCATTTTTTTCTAAAAGAGACTAGGTAGGTACACTGAAAAGTTATTACGAGCAATAGAGTACTTCTTATTTATACTTGGTGGAATTTTTTTAATGATTTTTTTTCACTCCCACCCCCTAAATTTGATCTTTTTTAAGAAAAAAATCCTAGAAAGTTTCAGTCCCCCTACATGCAAAATAAATGGTGTAGAATCTCTCCCAAATTTAAAAAACGTGATGAAATTTTTTTCATTTTTGATTTTTATGATCCATTTTCTCCTAATACCCCCCCCCCCGGGGCTAAAATTTTAAACCCCTCAAACACTCTTTTTCATTACACTGAGGAGGGGGAGGGGTGAAAATTTTAGTGATTATTTTTGACCAGAACGAATTTTAGGAGGACCTGGAATGAAAAAAATTAAAAATTTCAAACCTAATTTTCATTTATTCGATTTTTTTAAAAAAATGGGAATTATTTTTGTGCAAAAATTAAATTTTCATCAATTCTTTCTACGAAATTGGGCAAATATCACATTTTCATTAATTTTCGTTTAAACGTCAGATTTCTATCAATTTTTGTGCGAAATAAACTTTTCATTAATTTTAGTGCGAAATCAGATTTTCATAAATTTTTGAGCAGAAATCTGATTCTTGACAATTTTGAGGCAAATTTCTAACACTTTTTGAGCAAAAAATCAAATTTTCAACAATTTTGGTGCAAAATCGCCCATTGTTATCAATTTTTGAGCAAAAATGGGTTATTGAAAATTTTGGAGCGAGTTTTAGACTTTTTTACAATTTTGGTGAAAAATTGGATTCTAGACAATTTTTGTTCAAATTTGAACCACCAAAAGATCTAGTGCAAAAAATTAAACTTAGCTTATCAATTTTGTGTAAAAATTAAATTTTACACAACTTTTTCTTTAAAATCGTGCAATAATCAGATTTTTATCAATTTCTGTGTGAAATCAACTGCCTATCAATTTTTTCATGAAAAAATTGTTTTGATTAATTTCAATGCAAAAAGTGGGCCACCCTAACAAGCAATTTCATAAGTTCAACTATTTTTTTCAATTTTTGAATTTTTTTGACCCTTTAAAAATTTGAGTCAACTTGAAAGTTCTTTTTGCATCTCACATGGGAGGCTGAAATTTTTTGGCATCGTTTCTTGTCAGGAGGCGATATCAACCCCATTTTTTCGAAGTTCCAGTCAACTTGAAATTATTTTAAATCTCATCTCAGGAGACTGAAATTTTTTCAAAACCATTCTTGGTGTTGAAATATTATAAATTGAAAAACTAGAACAAAAATAACTCAAAATTATCATGTTTGTCAATTTTTAGTGAAATTTTAGGTATCTCAGGTATCAAAAAAACTAGACCCTCCTCCCCTTACTATTCATCTCAAGAGGCTAAAAAAATTTCAAGAACATTTGCTGCAATCAAGAACTGAACTGAGAGATTAAAACGAAATTTTTTTCGAATTTTCAAACAACATTTCATTCGTTTCTTTCATTTTACCAATAAAGAACCCTCGCTCACAAGATACTAACCAAAAACTTCACTCCTTGAATAAAAAAAATAGTTTTTTCAAAAAATGAACAACTTTGAACAGGAACACAGCAATTTTTCAAAATTTTAAAACAAAAGCCAACTTTAAGGACATTTTTTAATTTTTATTATGGGACGATTTTCATTGATTTGTGATGCTTTTATGGCTTAATTGCGTTATAAGTAATTTGGGGTTCATGGTATAAGATTATTAGATAAAATTTTTAATACACTCGTATATATTGACTTAATTAGCTTCTTGTGAAACGTCAAATACAAATATTATATTAAAATATGATTTAATATTCTCAATTACGTAATTTCGCAATACTTAGGTAAATGATATTATTTTTAAAAAAAAACAAACAAAACATAGTAACGACGCCTTTTTCTAGATTCAAAGTCCAAATATGAATACTTTGTATTTTTTCCATGTTTGCATTCGATTTCAAATCAAACCAGATCTTACGCAATACCCTATTAAAATAAATAAAGGCAAAGTTTTCCATTAAAATTATTCTTCTCACTTCACCATAGCTAGATATATTGTCTCATCATTCAACTATTTATCTAAAGAGATACGATCAGTTTCCTGATTCCTCATTAATACGATAATCCAAATTGTTACCTTTGATCATGTCAAGCAAACATCGAAACGATTCGTATTCGTGGAAACTTTCCCATCCCAACTTCTCATCGCAGTGATTCGATAGCAATTGGCGTAATAAATTTATTTACCCAATAGAATAACAAACCGATAAATACGACTGAATGAAATGATTGAAAACTAGTCTAAGGCAAGTTGAGTGACCGCGAACACAAACGAAAATATCTGTTTAGTATGTTAATGATTTATCACAGTTTTCGAATGTTGTATATGAATTAAGATAAGCTGAACGAAATTTAATAAGTATAATAGTGAAACATTGAAAGCATCTTATCATCTGGTATAAATCGAGTAAGTAATTTACGGGCTAAATCGATTACAAATTAATTACCCGGTAGCTCGTTAAATACTCTTTATTTCGAATGGTATCAAGTTCAAGTATGTTCGCTGAACCTTTATAAAAAATTTCGGCATCAGCTGCGTATACGTAGCTTGAAATTGAGATAATATTAATACATAATATATGAATGTAAATCGATTACTGTCTACGCGATGTTCGTAATGATACTTTTTTTTATTCTTAGGTTGATTTGAATGACTTTTTCAAAGGTTTTTATAGTGTTCGAATCTGATCTATTTTTCAATCATAGGAGTGCGCATTGTAAATTAAAAACTGAACAAATTTTCTACTCGTGATTTTTTTCTTATCATCAAAACTGAAAGTGGTAAATAATTTTAAAGCAAATTCAAAAAATCGAAGAGCCCCCTTTTAAAAGTGAAAACATTTTAAACCCCTTGTTGAATTGTTCCCATAATTTTTGGATACTATTTGTTCAAGGTCGCAAGTTTTTGAATCGAAAATTAAATAGAGAAAAATGCAAAGATTGCAAAGGGTGTTTTTGGTTTAGTTTAAACGAAAAGTCACACAGGAAATTGACTTTCAAAGTCAAATAGAGTGCTTTTTGAAAATCAATGATTCCAGTTCCGAAATAAAATCTAGGGTAAAATTGCTTCTCCGTTTACTCCTTGAAAGTTGCTTGTAAGCAACCGACGAAAAATTTTCACCTTTACTTTGATCTCGGCACAAAGATATAAAAAATAGCGAATGTGTAAGATTTTTTCACAAATTGCTGTGGAGCTGAGAGGCACAGATATTTAATATATTCTTGTTCGAAAAATACATCGAATGAAAATTCTTTCCTCAATAATATTCACTACCCACTAGATTATAAAAATCATCAGAAATAAATAGGGGAAAAAAACAAGGAATTGGAAATTGAAAAAAAATCTTTTGAATATACGTATTGCATGAAGTGAGAAAAATAACTCAACATTTACATTATTTTGGGAATTTTCTATCTCCTCTTCTCTGGCTCGCATCAGAAATCAAACGTGAAATTGGAGGACGAAAGGACCATCCGACGAAAAAATCACTTTTTACTTTTTTGGTTCATTCTAGGTAAAAAATCCTCAGAAATCGAATGGCAGTGGTCCTAGGTCATCAAACTCAAAATTGGTCGAGTCATTGCAATTTAAAGGCATGAGGTCGAAAAAAATTCAAGATTTGAAATTTTTTCAAAAAATATTTTTGAAACTTTGTGAAACATTTTTTTTTTAAATTTTTAATTTTTTTGAAAAAACTTTGAAAGCTTTTCCTGTAAAATTACGTTTTTGGTCGTATGGTCCCTTTTATTGGCCACCGTCATACTTGAGCATTCATTGTTAGAGTAGGAGGTAGAAATACGAACCTAAAAATAGTTAAAATTGTATAAAAATTATTTCGGATTTTTCAGAAATTGTTCAAAATGTGAAAAAAATTAAAATACCATAGGAAAAAAGTTGAAATATTGTTAAAATTGTGAAATAAAGTTCAATTGTTGAAGTTTTGATCGAAAATTCACCAATTTTAGATGAAAGTTTATTGAATTTCACACGATTTTCATTGAAATTCAACAACTTTTCTCGCATTTTACTTTTTTTCAATCTCATTTTAAACACTTCCGAGGCACTTGAAGCAAATTTATCGATGTTTTATCATAAGTGTTTTTTTTAACAATTTTCAAATCAAAATTTTTAATTTTTTGAAGGCAGGCCATATTTATGGGAAAATGCTTACAAAAAAAATTATCATCTTTATAGCACCGCTCCATTATAATGAAGAACTGGGGGGGGGGGGACATATTACATCCCTGGTCCATATTCCTACTTTTCACTCTGCATCAATATTCCAAAATTTGTTGTTCAAACCCTGAAAAACTTTGAAAGCTGATTTCCTGTGCGACTTTTCAATTTCAAATCGAAAATTCTCGTACAATATCTTTCTTCATTTTGTAAAATAATGCACATTTTTAATTTTGGGTTATTTCGTGCCCTGAAGTACCTAAATTCCAAACTCGAAATTTCAACCTGATTTTTTTAGATTACCTACAATTTTTTAAAATTGAAACGGGAGGAAATCAAACTTTTTGAATCAGGTCTCTCATGGGGGGGGAGAGGGGAGGGTTGCTAAATGAGTATTTTTTTTTAATTTACAACAAATCTCACACAGGAAAATGAACCCGATGTGAGTTATCGAGTTTCAAAAAATGTTTGAAATACTCTTCTCAAGCACGAAAGGGTTAAATATTATTCAGCACCTTCAATTTTGATATTAGGCAAAAAACCATAATATCCGTTTCAATTTTTAAAGTATTATTTCTTCCTTCTGGTGAATTTTTTTCCAACATGCGTTAATTGGTTCCCTCAATTTTGAAGTTGAGAAAAAAAATGATCAGAAAAGAATCGATTTAAGAAGAGTTCCAACTCGAATTTGCTACTTGAAATATGTTCATTAACGTTTTCTCTTACAGTTGGTGGCGCCCAATTATACAGGGTGGCCCACATAAAGGATCGATGGATTTGAAAAAAAAATTGTACGTTTTTTTATTTGAAAATATGGATTCTTTGGCCAAACTAAGGGTCCTACAAAAAAAATTCCAAGAACCAAAATTGTAGAGCTTGAAATTCTCTTTCTGCATTAAGCGGTTATTTTTTTCTAGGAGACTTGGTTTTCAAAATCTTTGCAGTCAATCCCCCGCCCCCATTTTTTATTTGAAAACATGATTTTTTGGTCAAACTAAGGGTCACACGAAAAAAATGATTGGAATCAAAATTGTAGAGCTTGAAATTTGTATTTTTGATGGAGGCTTAATTTCGGTGATTTTTGCAGTCAAAGTTCAAAATTTGATACTATGGATTTTTTACATCACGAACTCTGACTGTAAATATCTCGAAAACTAAGCCTCCTAGAAAAAAACCAATTGTCTGCAAGAGAAAGCAAATTTTAAGTTCTACAAAAATTTGATTTTAACCATTTTTTTCGTGTGAGCCTTTGTTTTGCTAAAAAATCTTATTTTTATTGGAAATTTAACCCATAAATAAACTCTGTATAATGTACATGGGCTAAAGAGCGTAGTTTTTGGCCCTTAGCACCGAATTTTGAATTATCCAGTGGAAGTTGGTCTTTATGGTCTAAAACCCCCATGACAAAATTTTTAGCTCGATATCCCAACCCTAACCCCTTCTGGGG
>FIZU01010578.1:0-11881 GCA_900064475.1 Pseudococcus longispinus | reverse complement strand
GAGCGAAGCGAGGGCGAAAATTTTTACAAAAAATTGTATCCAAAGCTGAAATTTTTTCGAAAAATATGATTTTATTTGCAATTTAAAAACATTTCGTTATTAGAAGGAAAGTTATTGAGCTCAAGTGAAGTGAGGGCGATAATTTTTGTAAAAAATGCATCCAAAAGTTAAAGTTTTACCAATTTTTTTTTACAATTCATATTTTGTTGATAAAAATAGTTATACAGCCCGAGTGAAGCGGGGGTGAAAATTTTTGCAAAAAAGGCATCCAAAAGCCAAAGTTTCATCATTTTCCCATAATTACAAAATAATATTGGGGGCACCCCTTCTCAAGTTACGCCAATGGAAGAAGGTGGGCAAGGATGAGGGAGCAAAAAGATGTCGTACTTCCAAATTTTATAACTTTTTTAAAAAAGAGCAGAAGAATGCCCGAGCGAAGCGAGGGCGAAAATTTTTAACGTCTTATTCCAAAATTTATAGTTTCCCATCTCGTTTTTGAACACCATCAGTGGCGCCGCGCAGTTCAATTAATCGCTGCGCTTTTAGTGTCATGAAAAAATGTCAAAAAATCAGAAAAATTTAAGAACATTGCTTGTCATCCTGCCGGCGCGCGGCGCCGGTATTCCTCCGGCGCAGGGGGAAAAATCCCCCTCAGCCATACGACCCATCCGCTCCTGGATTGATTGGTAGTTCTAGGTACCACGTACTTCTACCAGAAGCTCTAATAAAACAACTACACAATGCAATAAAAACATATTTATTTTTCTATGTTATACCATTTTTAGTGTTACATTAACATACTAAAACTAATAGTAAAATGTCTACTTTATTTATCCGTCGTGATTTTACATTTACGTCATAATAAACATGACATCATCGTCTGAAAAAAATAGGAAATACTAGACGAAAATTCTAATACTTAAGAGTACGAGCCACAATTTAGCGTCAAAAAATATTCCACCGTTTTGCAAAAAAAAAATATTGCGCGTAAATTGTGTAAAAACTGGTTCATACAAGAAAAAAAGTGCAGCTATAGGTATCTACTTATAATTTAGAAAAAGAAAAAAAATAATAAAATAATTATAATAATAAATTACTAAAATAATCGATTAAAATCAATCGACAATATACATAATTGACAATATCTCGCCATAATTGAATTGAAAATGTTTAAAGCTCGTACATACACCGTTTCTATGTATATGGTTATAGATCTAACAATATGATTTCGAAAGCTGCTTACTGATACAAAATATCATTTTCTGAAATGCGACTATGGTAACAAGTATAATTCAAGAACAAAAATATCCTCGCTTTAAGCTCGACTTGTCATATTGGGTTTAATCTTCTGCAGAAATATCTACCGGAATTGAAGTAGTAAATGTGGGCGTTTCGAGTTCTTCGTGTTTCTTCATTTTCATACCCTGCAAAAAACCCTTTACCATTATTCGAGTAGTTGAAATATAAATCTAATATGCGCTAGGCGATCCACGAAGTAACGACCTCAATTACAATTCGTTAACCTGAGGTCGCATAGTTGGTAGTAAAACGAGATACAGCTCAAAATGGTTTTAATGTAATTTTTTGGTCAACGTGATAAGCGTTGTACGTATGTTAATATAATTTTGAATGTGCAACGTAACGATGAAAGTTTCACACCAACGTTGACTGCACTCTCTAAATTACCTAGTAAATTACAATGAAAGTGCTCACTTGTTGTAATTTATAATGATTTATGATGTCTTGATCAGCTGGACAGCTTTGTGTAAACGCATCTAGTTGATACATGTGCAGCATGTACCGCCAAAGATGAGTAAAATCTGTGGGTATTTCGAAATTCAAAAAGTATTTGCCTGCAAAAAAAGAATAAGATAAAAATGTGATTTATTTATTCGATAAGTAGCCATACGAGTATATTTTTTTAGTCGAAGAGAACGTTTATAACAAAGCAGATCTGGTTAGTGCAGGTACCCCTGCTATAGGTATACCCATGACAAATAATTTTGACAATTTATTGCAACTCTACAGGGTGTTCTGGTAGGAGCGCAACGCCTTCAAACCAGAGATGCAGCTACCTAAACAATACAAGTTTATGTAAATTTGCCGATTCGAAGATTTGAAGGGCAAGGTTATGCACTAATGAAGATGATTTTTTCAGAACGTCGTAACGCCGGTGATAACATAGATAGGCACAATTTTTTTGAAACCATTTTGGGAAATTTTTCAAGCTCTATCAAACGAGTTATATTAATGTTTTGTTTAACTTTGAAATTGAAGGAGCTATAGTAATTTGAAAAGTTGTAGGCTTCATAACTCCTTCAATTTGCAAGTTGACAAAATTTTGAAAGAGTTACTTTTTGTAGAGCTTTTTGAGCTCTACAACGTGAACAAACAATGTTTTGCCTAACTTCAAAATCAGAACGGTATTTTTTGACTTGGAAACGGAAACGCAACATTAGTGCAAGTGGAAACCGTTTCCAGAACAGAAACCAAATAAACCTAGACTGGAAACAGAAACGAAATGGAAACCTAAAAATCGAAGAACAACATTTCTTTTCTTTTTTAAATTGAAAGGTGTTTTCTGTCTCAGTTTATGTTTTCTCATGAGGTATGACCGTATGAATTATTATTTAAAATTGAAAAATGCGTCAGGTTCAAAATATAAATGCAGTATTATTGGGTAGTAGTTTACAAATTTTGGCATTTTAAGCAAACTTCAGTAAATGAGGACGAAAAAAAAGGCGGAAACAGAATTTTTTGAAGAGAGAAACGGAAACAAAACGGAAACGTTATTGAATTTTGGGAAACGGAAATCAAATCAGAACGAAATTGGAAACAAAAACGGAAACCCTAAAAAAATGACGTTATCACAGCCCTGTTCAAAATTGAAAACATGGAAGACTATTTCGAAAAAATTTTTAAAGAAAAAATAAAATTTCAGCAACATAATTATGCCTCTTTTTATCTTAAATGACTGTAGTTCCTTCAATTTTGGAGCTAAGCAAAATATTATTAGCTCATTTTATTTAGCTCAAGAAGCTCTACAAAAAATGTTTCTTTCAAAATTTTGTCAACTTACAAATAGAAGGAGTTATGAAGACTACAAATTTTTGAATCATTGTAGCTCTTTCAATTTTAGAGTTAGGTAAAACATGAATATAACTCATTTTGTTCTACAAAAAAATTTCAAGAGTGTGCCTATCTATATTATCAGGAGAGTTACACGTTATGAAAAAATCATCTTCATTAATGCATAACTTGTCCTTTCAAACCTTAGGGTCGACAAACAGGCATACACTTGTGTGGTTTGGATTGCTGCATCTCTGGTTTGAAGGCGGTGTACTCCTACCGGAACACCCTGCACTGAGGCAGTAATTGTAAAAATTATTTGTCATTTTGAACTTATCTGGGCATTTTTGGCCTAGTCAGTCGGGTAGGTACCGAAGATATATATATTTTTTTTCATTATTTATTTATTTATTTTAAGTCGCCATAACTATAGTGTCTTGGGCGACTAATTTAAATTTACAAAATGCGTATACATTGGTGTTCTTGGAGAAGAGGGCCTTCAAAAATTGTCCTTCGAGGGTGAGCAGGAGGGTGTTTTAGGAGTGGCATTATCCCTATTTCTTCACAAAACGGGGTAATGGTATGTTTGGTACATTTTCCAAATATTTCGACCCTCCTGAACACGAATCCGTCATTACTTTTTCGATTAAAAGTATAGAAGTGACAAAATTGTGAAATTTGTGTCGCAGAAAATGGCCAATTTTTGTAAAAATTCATGTCTACTTTGCATGAATTCCTATCTTCTATGAAGAATAGCTTCTCACCACTGCAGAATAGGAAAAAAAGTGTAGAACAAAAAATGATGAATTTTTAATACTCTACAACTTTTGTATCAAGTTTTTTGCCGTATCGTTATTTTTTACCGCAACATAATTTTTTTGGGGACACCCGGGTGAAAAAATTTGCTAAAATGACGATACGAAAAAAAATTTCAAATAAAAATTGTAGAACGTTGAAAATCAGTCATTTTTTATTCTATACTTTTTTTCTACCTTGAAGTGAGGAAGAGCTGTTCTTTTAAAAATGAAAAAATTCTGCCAATTTAAGCACAAATTGATCATTTTCTGCGACACAAATTTCTCGATTGTGCCACTTCTCTGTTCTCAATTGGGAAAGTGATGAGTATTTAAGTTCAGAAGGGTCGAATTATATGGAAATGATACCAAAGTTACCCCTCCTCCTTCGTGTGAAGAAATTGGAGTGTTTCCACTCCTAAAGCCCCCTCCTGCTCACCCAAAAAATTCTTTTAGTTCATACTACGAGTTAAAAAAATCACATAACAACTGGTGTTCAAAAGAAAAAGTGTACCCTGCTTTTTTCGTGTCAACCACTTAGACTGTAATTTTGATAACCCTATATTTAGAGCAACTCCATGCAACTAGGTACCTATTTTCGAACACGTTACGTAACCAGAACTGGTCTGTACGAATTCGCAATGCAATGAACTCAACGATAACCAATTCTATATCTCTAACGAAAAAAATTGTTACAGATATGTTTAATTAAATTTATCAATGTCTCTCATATATAAATATCATACCTGCTACTCTAATATGTTGCAAACGTGGCATCAATTCGCAATCGAAGCAACACATTGTGTCGCCGGTTAAAAATCGTGTACCGGTTTTACCAAGATGGTCGTTAATTTTACGTAAGTGCGACAACAAGCTATTCACCGTAGTGTCGTCTTTCTTCAACAGCAATAATTTCAATTTCTGTAACAAAAAATTAACAAAAAATAACGTATAGCTCCGATAATCTTACCTAATTTTTCAATAATTAACGCATATTGTACACACAAGTAATTAAGACGCCTAATTGATTTATGAATGGACCACAATTACCGGTTAGCCTTCGTGTAATTTTCTAATTGGCGCTGAATTTGTAATAATTTTTTGTTTTAATATAATTTTTTTTCCGAGCTTCAAACATACATAATTGTATCATTTGTCATAGTGTATGGGTCATTTCACGGTTTACAAATATAATACATTTAAATAGAAAAAATTATTCCAATATTGGGTAGGTACGATGGAAGATTTCAGAAATCAACTATAGTCTGAGGATCTCGAGTTAAGAAGAGTTGACCGTACGTAGCTTAAAAATACATTACGAATTGGAATCTTCAAAAAAAAAGACGCCTATATTTAGATGAAACGTGGATACTTTGGTAGGTAATTTTTAGACAAGTAGGTACCAAATGAAATTAACGTTTATATCCGTTCAACAAGGACATAAAGATGCACTTTGCTCATATGCAAGGAAAAAATTTCGTAATTCCAACGAAGAATAGTTGACAAAAACCCCATTAAAAAGTTAATCGACTAGCGAGGCGATAACGAAAACAATAAAAATCGTATATTGTATAAATCGCGTTTTCACGCACAATTTACGAGGAGAAATCAAACATTGTGTGGTATGTACGAGTATGTACGTACGTGTGGGATACGAACAGCATTCGCCTAGCTTCGAACGAGCGCGTAACTAATTAATAAAATTTACAATTTGTTCTCCTTTGTCGAAAACAATTTTTTTAATTTTCAACACGGCTGGTTAAGCTGGTGAAATTCAACGCAATCGTACTGACGTAGGTGCTTTTCTGCTTTATACTTCTGTGATTCTATGACGACAACATTAGAAGAAAATTAATAATCTGAGGAGGTTCGTCAAAGCGGAAGAAATTCGACGATTTCGTAATTCAATTCGAAAATGATTTTAGATCTGAATGAAACCGAACAAATAGTCACTAGAAGCTATCTTCAAGAATTCCTTTGTTGTGAACGTGTCAAATTGAACGAAGCTTGAATAATATAAGAAAAAAAGTGACAATAAGTCCTCAAAATTAAAGTAGATAGGGGCTAAAAATTCACCATTATTCATCAATTTTAGACAAATTTTGGATAATAATTTGTTCACAAAGAAAAACACAGCTTTTATTGAAAATTGCCAAACACCCAGCCCAGTAATTTTTTATTCGAGTAGCTTGAAAATTTAGATACTGCCTAATTTCAAAATTGAGGAGATGAATGCCCCTAAAAGAAAGGTTGGAACAAATCAAACTTTCGAAAACGGGAATAAGTAATTCGAGTATCCCGAAAAGTGAAAAAATTTCCTCTCTAATGATTTTTTGCCTATCTTGAAATTGAAGGAGCCATGAAAATAATTAGCATTTTGCAAACTGAACATATGTCATGATGATTTGTTGCCCAACATCAAAATTAGAGGCCTTATAAATGTAAGAAAATTTCTAGAAATTCTGAAAATTTGAGAATTGTTCTCTTTGAATGTTACTTAGCTCCTGCAATATTGACGCTGGGCAAAAAATCAGCATAATAAATTTGTTTTGTTTTCAACGTACCTTTCATTTTCACGATCGATTTTTTTTTTAGAAGCGAAGATGACTTTCAGACATTTCGTCAGACTTTTTTGGACTTGAAAAAAATTTCAGAAATTACGCTGACTTTTAGACATTTTGCCGGACAGCCCTTCAGAAAACTTGCTAACTTTTAGATATTTTGTCAGAAATCAGACTTTTTGTGAGATACCTACCACACTTCCCAACGATTAAAAATATGTTTTGATTCAACTTTGTTTTTAAAAAAAAATTTTCCCCTTCAATTTCAAGGGTCGATTTTGTTCTAATTCATCCAAGTACTCGCCCTCTAAAAAAAGAGCTGTGGTGCAAAAATTTCCATTTCATTCCCCTCCAATTGTTTTAGGTATAATTGCAATTTTTTTTAAAAAGTTGAAATTTTGAGTTTATAATTAATTCAGATATTTTAGGACCTCAAATGACCCAAAACGAAAAATTGGCAGACTTTTATGAAATGAAAAACAAAATGAAGATATTGTAAAAGGATTTTTGATTCCCCCAAAAAAAATTCGCACAGAAAATCTGCTTTAAAAGTTTTTCAGGCTTTCAACAAGAATTTTGAAACAATTAAGTAATTTTGCATTTGAAAAAATGGGTATAATTTTGTCAAAACTTCGTAAATTATATTAGTGAATATGTTTAAGGAAAAATTTTCATTCGCTGCGTTTTTCGAACAGGAATACATGAAGGGTCTGCGTAATTTTACTCCGCAGTAATTTTTAAAAAAGTCCTACACCTTAGCAATCATTTTCCTGAAATTTTCACCTTTGATTCTTGTATCAAGATGAAGATAATGGTTGAATTTTTTTGTCCATCGCTTGCAAAGAGCTTCCAAAATGTACTGGAACGAAAAATGGCCATCCTCACTTATATTTCAGCACAGCAAAAAACATGATGTCTGAATTACAAACTCAAAATTTCAATTTTTTTAAAATAAGGAAATAGTAAAAAAATTGGAAGGGGAAGAAATTGAAATTTTTGCACTATACGGGGTGTTCCGTTAATTGTACACTCCCTTCAAACCAAAGATGCAGCTACCCAAATTACATGAGTGTATGCATGTTTGCAGACTCCAGGATTTGAAAGGGCGAAGATATGCACTCGTGCAATGACTCGACTTCTGCAGAATTCATCCATCAGATCTCTCCTGGACACAGAAGGGTTAAGCAGATGCACGCCGGTAAGAAAAAAAAGAATCCTTTCAGCGGAGTCCACACTCCACACCATAAAATTATTTGATCAAACCGAGTTTGACCAACTACATAATTAGAGCAAACTGTTTGGTGCGTGGACACCTTAATTACCTCTTCAACTAAAATTTGAAAAGTAATTATTTGTGTTCGAATGGGTTAGACGAAATTCTCGAGTTGCCAAAAAATTTCGTTGGCTTGATCAAATTCACGTTAAATACGCATGCTCAAGTGATACTCGTAGTCTTTTAAGCGAAATACATTTAAACTCTTCAGACCACGTTTGGTGAAATAATTTGATCTTGTGGACTGATGTGCAAAATGTTCATCTAACATGTCTCAGTAGAACCATAGAACCCAGTTACCTAGATGCAAATCTCATTTTGCAGACACCCTATAATTATTCTTGAAATTCCTGAAGAATGAGACGAAAAAATGATTACATTTTCACTACGAAGTGAAATTTTGCAATTTTTTGTTAGGTAAGATTTCTTTTTATTAGAGATTTGAAAAGATGTACGAAAACTGGCAACTTCGAATTTCACTGACAACCTGGCAACACATATCAGAACGCCTAAAAAATAGGAAAATTGCCTATTTTATAATGATTTAAAACCAAAAAATTCGATTTCTTTTTCAATAGCTGCTCGTTTCGAAAAATCTATATTTACTCAAGTCAGATGAATCACGAGCGAAGAATTTGAAAAAATACCAAACCACACCTAAACTGAGAAAACTTCAAGAGCATTGCTATTCTTTACGCACACAATATTATAGATTATGAGTCCACTTATGAACACCTTAACCGCTTGAAATTCTTAGTCAATTATCTCAAAAGAAACATCAAGTGTACAAATAGCGAGTGAATGATAACATGCCAGCCTCGAGTACACATATCGTCGGTCTTACTAGCAATATTTGTAGACTCATGTTTACTTGGAATTTAGTAGGAGAAACATTTCTTCGTAAGTTTTTCCCCTTATAAAACAAATCATCTCCTCAGACACATTCCAAATTAAGCGCAAATTGCAAAAAGAAGAATTTCGGGCAAAGTGCCGATGCCGTCTGGCTGTTTATCATTTTATACTTTTTAATTGACGTAACAATGAGTCTCGTTTGAATTACACCTTTCGTTGAGGATATTTGCACCTTTCCGCAATTACAAAGGTTCTAAGAACGCCTTCTTATTTATAATGAGGCGCGTTCTGATACATGATATGGAAATGGGGGAACAACAATACGAGAGTTATACATTATCGCATTGTATCGAGTTGTTAGTTATGGCTTCGTGAACATGCTCGGATTCTGTGTCAAGGAGACTTCGTTTTCTTCTTTCGCGTTTATAGTCTCCCTGGTTGGTTTTTTTCCGCGACAAAAGAAAACCTCCGCGTGTTGGGAGTAGAGGAGAGGAGCAACGAGGTTAATTTTTCATTTATCGCGAGCATACACTTACGCTGTATATATTTTCAATAAGAATAGCGACTTCTTTATCTTGAACAAATAAATTATGACCACCGGGTATACTCTTCATGATGTGTCTTTCAATTTTCTCGTTTTCCAGCACCGCTAATCCGTTATCAATTAGAATAGGAGGTGGCGTCGCTTCGAAATTTGTCCTAAAAAAAAAGGGAAAAAAAAAAAATAGAAAAAGGTCATACCGAATACAAAGTAGATAGGTAGAGGTACTCTAGTTATAAAACGTGTTTGGCTTGTTAATCTTTTGTGTGTGCATATTCTGCGTACATTTCGCCAGTACCAAGACCTACCTATATTAAATAAACACGTTATTTCTACTTTTAAAACAATTATTTTTTTACGCTTCATCGTGGATAAGCAGAACGAAATATTTCATTTTTCCGTTACACCACGCATGACATTAACGTTTAAATTATTCATCTTATCGTTTTCGACCGCGATACGTAAGTCAAATTATTCGCCAATCTGCTCAGCCATGTTGAATTATCTCGCATGATACATCAGAGTACAAGTACACCTACTTACACGGCGAATACTCGTACACAGGCAGACTGATCTTATCAAAGATTTAAAAATTCAAGAGATAAAATATCGATATTTTGCGAATAAAAAAACCTGTATAATTTATTGAATTTTCGAATTTAATTTTTATAAGTAGCGTACGAGTACGTATTTATATCGTTGAGTAAAAATTACTCATCGTTGATACAAGATTCGTCTTCCTCACTTATGAAACATTAGGTGTTTTTATTTCACATTTGACCGTAACTTGGTACAAAAAATAATAAAGAAAATTTCATATGAAAATAAATAGAATATAGAAAATTGAAAGGATTGGAAGAGGTCATAATGAGGGTCTATAAGGACCAATTTTGGGTAAATGGGAACCACAAACTCGAATGCTCCAAAACTAATGTGTACGAACAAATTGAGCACGGATTCAGTCAAAAAAGTGATTTTGAACGAGTTCTTCCCTTAAATTGATATTTTTGAAAATTTTAGGAACCATTGGATGAATTTATCAATTTGTCGAGTTCTCGTTTTTTTTTTAATCACGCAGGTAAAGGTTTTTCATAAAATGAACTTTTCCAATGAAAACTTTTTTACATTTTTTCACATTAAAAGTCCATTTTATGACCAAACTAAGGATCCTATGAAAAAAATGAATAGATTCAAAATTGTAGAGTATAAAATTTCTCTTCAGCGCAATGCACACGTTTTCCCCTGGGTAGTTTATTTTTCGAGTTATTTTTACTGAAAGTTGAAAAATCAGCTGTACTCTTTCATCATACATATTTCGAAAACTAAGCCTCTTACAAATAAAAACGAATTGCTCACTAAAGAAAAGAAATTTTACATATTATAACTTTGTTTCTATTCATTTTTTTTATAGGACCCCTAGTTCGCTCAAAGTATTTATTAATCTGAAAAAAAAACTCAACTGTTACATAAAATGATCGATCAACTTGAAAAATTGATTTTCTGTGCGAGCTAAGCTTCCTATGAAGAAAATGAATAAAAACAAAATTGTAGAACGTAAAATTTCCTTTCTCTAATGAAGAATTATTTTTTCCCGAGGGGATGGGGGGGGGGGTTAAGTTTTCGAGATATCTACGATAAAAAATTGAAATTGAATTTTTCAACTTTCGGTAAAAATATCTCGAAAACTTGACCTCATAGGTAAAAATTAATTGCTCGTCAGAGAAAATAAATTCTACGCTCTACATTTTTTTTTCCGTTCATTTTTTTCGTAGGACTCCTCGTTCACCCGAAAAATCGATTTATTGAGTTCAAAACGATGAAAAATAAATAAATTTTCTCAAAAAATGAGTTTTGTGAAGGAACCTGACGTGATGGAATTTTTTCATTTTTTTTTTTTTGTAATCAGTGCCAAAAAATACTATTAAAGCCTCCTATCATTTTTCCAACAATATTTCCATTTCAACACTGTGTTATTTTTGAACAAAAACAGAAGATTTCTAATTTTTCAAAAATTTTATTCATCCATTTTATACAATTCTTTTGCTGACTCTCATTCAAAGAAGCTTTTCGGAGTTCAAAAGTACCCAAAGTATCCCTTATCGTGCAAAAATTATAGTTCAATTTAATCTATATTCGACTTTTCCATTTTTTTTGTATTTTTGGAACCCCTAAATAAGCAAGAAAGTGGTCGTTTGTTGAAAATCGGTTGCTTTGTAAACTTATATCATAGACTTGAAATTTAGTATGAACTCTAGCTGTTATTTTACGAACTTCGGTTCTGAATTTTTTATCAAAGTCAAACTTGACGACCCCTAGAAAAAGATTAAAAACTAATTTTTTAAAAGCGAAGATTAAATTCCATCGAGCACGCCCATTTTTCGCGTGTAATTACACAAAAATACATTTTCCGCATGAATTACCATCTACTTAATTAATTTGAATTTTCTTATTAAAAAAATTTGACGCTTCATTTTAATAATTTTTTCCTAAAAAAATGAATCAATTGAATGAAAATGGAAGTTTTAAAATAAATTAGAATTTCAAAAATGGTTTAAATAATAATCACCAAGAGAGGTAATTTTAATTTTAAAATCAAAGGAGCTGGGCTACAGGAATGCGAACTTTAACAAAAATAAAAAGTCAGTGAAATCGTGAAATATCATATCCTCCTGAAAAATACTTCTAAAAAGCAAAAAATCCCGCCAATCAAAAAAAAAAAAAAAAGGATACCATTGAAAAAATCCAATTAAAAAATATTATGATATCACAAAAATCGCCAAGCAGTCATTAC
>FIZU01010577.1:0-10243 GCA_900064475.1 Pseudococcus longispinus | reverse complement strand
AAAAAAAATTTTAGTCGGCAAATTTCTCATTAAAAAAATATATTAGTCGGCAAATTTATCCTTTAACCCCCCCCCCTGATTTTTGATCAAGTTTTGTCTCTGACAAAATGATTTGTTCGCGAAGGATTTATTTACAAATCGTTCGTGAAATTGTAATCGATTGATCACAAACTGATTGTTGCGATTTATTCCAAACAATTTGTTCGTTTGGGAAACGATTCACCAAATGAACTATTAACCCTTTCCCCAACATATTTTTCAATTCAGACGATGACTTGTTAATTTAATTATTTATCACAATCAGATTATGACGTCCCTTTCAACTTTATTGACTTCCACGACAAACAAAGTGAATCTAATGACCATCAATAACGTTTTCAACGCACCACACACCATTCTAGTGGACAAATTCCTCGACGAAATCACAATATCTATTTGGACCTTCGGGGGTGTTGGCCAATACATCACATATCACTACAATTATCACCAATCCGAACACTCCGAATGCGAAGAGAAAATTATTTGTACGAATGTACCTCAAAGGACTCGTTATTTTTGTAGTTTGAGAACAAAAATCGAATCTTTCAAGGTAAATATTTCTTCAAAACGTACCATACTCCATTTCAAATTCTCAAATATAATTCAATTATGATCCTCCTCCCCCTCAAGGGTATCTGTTTAGGCGATTTATTCATTAACGTTGACACAAATTCGTATCGTTACGGTTTACGAATATTTGCAGTCAGTAATTTCAACTTCGATTACGGATTTTCAGTCTATGAAAACAACTGTAGAAAAACCATGGATAAAAGACCGATAATGAGTAAGAAAAAATTTCAAATGATGGAAAAATTCAACTTTTAATAAAATACTCTTTTTACGATCGAACAGATGTTTTAAATTACATTTACGTGAAATCAACTAACGAAGAATATGGCGCAGTTTTCAAGTCATTAAAAATTATAGCGACAGATAATTCATTCACGAGGGAAATCTCGCTTCAGAGGAATACGTCTTCGCAGGATAATTTTTATTATGGTACATTTGTATCAACTTCTCAAACTTTCTATATTCAGGTTGGTTTAAATAATGAGATTCAGAGGAGAAATAGATGTTAAATATTTTTAAATTCTTACACGACCTAATATAATGTACACATTTTACAGGTAACTGCACTTATCGATGGTCAAAAGGTGCAAAGAATGTCTTCCTTTGCAATTTCTCCAATTCAGAAATCATCCTCAGAGTATGAAAATAATAACGTTGAAATTTCACCCAACTACAGCAATACGAATAATTATGGCGCAGTGGAAAGATTTCCTTCAAACTATGGAAATTCTACCAATTATCATGCAGAAACAGATCAAACCATTCGGTTTATAAATTGAATTCTTTGGTAATCAAAAATTGAATTATGAGATCCCAACATCTCGACAATTATTTTTAGGATAGGCCCCTTCGATGCATTATTTTCATCGCTGGGTTCGCTGTGATAAGTAGGTACTAGGTAGCTATAAGATACCTACTTGAAAATTTTATATCGTGTATTATTTTCTCATGTCGAATAAAATTAATAAATGAATTCCTAAAGAAACGAGTCGAGTATTCTTTGGTGCCAGTCTGTGACCATTATTGTAGCTACCTAAATTTCAAAGGCTATTCTTTTTTTCACTTCAGAAATACAGACGACTGTCGCGTAGACAACTATTTGTTTTAAACAATATCGTCAAGTGTATTAGCGTTAGCTTTAAACAATACTGTTGTCTGAACACGTGCTAGTTCAATTGTAACTAATAGATAACAATCTGACTAGCCACCTTTTATAAAACACATTTTACTCCAAAACGAAGTATACAAAAAGCGAGTGAATAAATGAGAAAAGTAACCTATCTAGAGGAACCTATAAAATTAAGTAATCAAAATTTTTGAATTAAGTCTTAAATAATGACTTACAAAGCCCTCCCCCTCTGACAATTTTTTCAATATTCTCTTTTCTGATCTTTTTTTATGGTGTCTACCGGAATTTTTTTTCAAAAATCAGACTAAATCACTACTTTCACAAAATTTTTAGAAGACGACTTCCCCAAAAATGAAGAATTCAATTTTATCACTGAAATGCCAACTATAGATTAGAGTGGAGTGTGAAAAAAAACATACCTCGGATTTTGACCAAATTCAAGAGATTGGTTCATATCATATTTAGTTGGGGATGAACCATAGAAAATTTTAGATCCCTAGCTCAAAGGAGAGCTGATCTAGTGGCCTTAAAGTGGGGTAACTATCGAAAAAACGAGGTTTTTGGTCCATTTCAGGTAGTGCCACCTGCGTGGCACCTTGGACACACCCCCATAAAGTTGCGATTTGAGCTTCTACACATCCCCAAACCATTGGCCTCGAAACTGGATACCATTTTTCCTACCCTACCAGGGAGTTAAAAAGTTGAAGATTGATGAAAAATCTAGATTTTGGATTTTTTTAAAAAATGAAATACCCTTCGCTTGGTACCAAAACTGAGCCTAAATGGCTCCTATTGACCCAAAAAAATTATTCCGATTGCAAAAATTGAAAAGTTTTAATTGCTGGGTGACCACCTTAATTTTAGTAAAAAATAATTTTCACTATGAAAAATTACGAAATCAAGGGAAGAGACTGAGTAAAAAAATTATTTTATGTAAAATTTTGAAAAACAGAGTAAACATTTTTGCAGAAAAGGGCATCCAGAAAGTGAAATCTGGTAATTTTTTTCATATTTGAGACGGCAAGAGGGGTTTAGACCCTTTGAAACTTCCCTAATACGCCACTGATTCAACTGATTCAACGTTGGCCAGAAAAAATATGCAATTTTGTGTGAAATTTATGATTTTTTTTAGGCAGTTAATTGAATGAAAACAAACAAAAGTATGGGGCCTCCTAAACGACTGGCTCTGATCGAATTCCATTAAAAACGTAATCGATTAAATTTGGTGTATCGGGTGTATCTACTCGAATAATATATTTTTATTGTAACCGACAGCACATTTATTGTAATTCATAAAATGTTTTACTAGGTATGAATTTCACGACAAAAATTAAAATCTCCATCACATAATACTCGACATCATTTCTACTATGAACCCAGTTGATCGTTATTTCGTTATAGTTGAAAGTTCCGACGATTAGTTGCCATTTTAGGGCAGACATGATCATTTAAAATGTATTTAAAAAAATAAAGTGGTATTCGTATCCGAAAAACAACAATGGCGGCGACCACGATAAGACGAATACGCTATTGGTAGAATATCAGCAAGGCAGGTAACAGTACAAGGGTTAAAATACGTATCAAAATCAAGGGTAGAAAACAAAATACACGAATGCGACGCTTTACAGGTAGCCAGGTAGGAGGAGCATAATTAACCCTGGGACTTGCCCTACCTGGCAATATCATCTGCTTGATAAGAAACATCGATGACTGTATCCTTCGGCAAGGGTTATTCATTACAAGTTTAGTTTTCCTGAAGCAAAGTTGTAAGAAATTTTTTTGGTTACTTTGAGGTTATTTTTCAATATTTGCGTTGGAAGTTTGTTTTTTGCAATCGATTTTTATTTTTTATGCTGTATATTTTAATTTAAACAATTTTCGAGTGCACGTTGCCGATTATTTTTTGATATTTGCGGTCAACTTTTCATTTTGTACCGTGCATTTGAATTGGAAATAAGAAGCGCTCGTTGAATTGGTAAGTGTTGCATTGCATATTTATTTTGATGGCGTTCAACTTTGATCCGACCATATTTATAAACTGTTTTGGTTCTTGATTTACGAATTCTTTCCCCCCAACACGCACAATTTTATGAATTTCAAATGTTTTAAGAAATACATTGTTACATATTTATTTTGCTCGTTTTCTACTTCAATTTTTTGACAATTTGCGTTCAGTTAAATTCTGATGTTTCTACCGAATTGATCCCTGACTATCAAAATTTTTAAAAAGTAATTAAAAAATTTTAGGAATAAACAAAATATTGTTTTATACCTAATTTCTCAATAATTTTTTCTAATTTTATCAAATTAGTCAAGTGTAAAAATGATTGGAAAAATTCCAAAAATTTGGTTTTTAAGATTCCCCGCATGGAATAAAAAAGGTTTAAATTTCATATGTACGAGCAAAAGTAAGATTAAAAAAGAAGATAAAAAATCTTTCAAAATGTTGATGTTTCAATTTTGCCCCCTCCATAATTTATATACTGGAACGAAATGATTTGAACGAACAATAAATCGAAAAAATTTTTAATTGATTGCCGTTTTGTTGATGACTGCCCTTGGGTGCTGCACAGAGTTGGCAACCCAACATTTTTTGGGAGGTTTCGTGTTTCAGTTGATTTGTTTAGGGATTGAAAATTAATCGGGCCTGATTTTTTTGGGAGTTTCATCAAACTACTCGTAATTTGATTTTTGGGGTTCAGTTTCGATTTGGGTTATCAGACCTGCGCCACTTTACACCTTTGCAAACGCAACCGTAATGTACAGATCACTTTTTTTTGGGGAATATATAATCGTACGACAAAAAAGGGTATTAGCACGACAGGCATTTTAACGTTTAAATCGTGCAAATGAGCGATAGTGATGAGGCGTATGAACGACAAAGCAATGCACGACACGAACGTGTATATAAGCGACAATGAAACGTAGGTTTTAACGGCAAGATAAGGTTTTCACCGACCAAACAATTCATTAAACGATAAGTAATTTCATTCACGACAAAGAAGTTCTTTCCCCGATAAATTAGATACTTCTAGCGGTTATCAGTTACTTTTCGGACTTATTACGAGTGAGTAGAACTTTCAAAAAAGCGACTGAGCTTTTCTTCTCCAAATGGCGCAAAAATTATGGCCCTAAATTCGATGAATTCCTTGACTACTTCCAACAGCAATGGATTTCAAAACGGTCGGCTTGGTAAGAAGGGGGAGCACTTGGATATCCTTCAACTAATAACGGTTTGGAAGCAACGAACGCAGTCATAAAGAACGAGCACACACTGAGAGAGAGGCTACCCGTTGGTCAATTCCTCAACCGCGTCACAGACTTGCTGTTGAAGTGGTCACTATCTCGAAATCCAGACTCAGCAAATTGTGTACACTTTGCTGATATTCGTACCATCACATTGAGTCACTGGACGACGTCGTTTCAATGGGCAATGAAGAATTTGAAAGTTCTGCAGCATACAAACGCTGACCCTAACATTACCACTTTCTTCACCAATTCGTCAAGTAATTCGAACAAGGAAATAACACCCGAAAATGTGGCAATTTATGAGGAAAAAATGGGCAATTGGTCAAATTTTGAGGAATTCGTGAATATATACTACGGTACTTGGCGAATAGATGTGAATAAACAAAATTTAGCCGAGTCGAAGTGCAGCTGCCCGTATTTTTTAAAACATTTAACCTGCAAACACGTTCTAGGCATGCATATTAGATTAAAGCTTTTGAAACCACCTCCGAAGGCCAAAGCTATGCCAATGGGGCAGAAAAGAAAAAAAGGTAGACCACCCAAGGCCAAGCAAGTCCTTCTAATTTAGATTTTTTTTTTAGTCGCGTGATTTTAATTTTATTTCATTTCTTTAAATTTATTGTCGTTCAACACGACGTCGCGTATTCACTTTAAATTGTTGCTCATATATAACCATTTTTGTCGTTTCAACTTTGTCGTGAATTAATTATTTCGTCGTTCAACTTCTTTCTTTGTCGTTCATTACCCTTTTTTGTCGTGAAACCATTTCCTTGTCGTGAAACGTCATAAACGTTGTCGTGCAAACGACCTTTTTTGTCGTACGATTAAATCACACCCAATTAAAATTAATCCTTGTTTATGCGTTTCCTTGTTTTTTTGACGTATTCATGTTACAACCTCAATATCTCATCAACTATGCATCCTACGCCAAAGTCTATAAGAACTAAATTTGTAGCAAAGTAAATTTCCTACAAGTTTTATTCTTATACTTTTTCGTGTAAGTCGCATAGTTGTCATGATATTGAAGCTCGAAAGTTGGTTTGATTTTTTTTAAGACGAAAAAAACTAATTTTCCTGTAAATTTGGATTTTTTGACGGTTTTTTAAAAATCGCCTCATTGTTCACAAAGCTATTTTCTGTATTTTTTGAGTTTCGAACTTTCGATCAAATATCGAAAAATTTTAGTATTCACTCTCTTTGAAATCGAGCCAAAGTACGAGAAATGTCTCTTTATTTGTAGAAACTCATGTTCAAAGTTTTTTCAACATTCAGCTCGACAAATTAGGATTTTATCTTTTTATTAATTCAATATTTTTACTCATTCTTACCAGTTGTGTTGCATAAAGTGTTGAAAATGAGGATTTTTTGTTATGATTTACCATCAAGTTATGACGATGTTACAGTAATGCTAACCAAAAAATTTATCTCGATATTTCAGCAACATTGCTACAACATGTTGATTACGCGAACTTTGTCATATGATAAAACATTTTCCAAAAATTATCAACTTGTCGCTAAATTGCTTCATTTTGGCTTTGGTTATATGCAAATTTTGCACAAAATAATTCAACAACAATGCTTTACCAGTTCTGAATAATGCCACTCAATAATTTAATACCTACAGAATATACAGGTGTCATATTTTTGTTGAAACATTATCAAAATATTATCGCTACATTTTCTACATGTTGTCACAAAGTTGATTCAATAATATAGCAACTTGAAGCAAATGTTGCATGTATAGGTAGTAAATCTTACAAAATGCGGAGGCCAATTTTTCCAAAGTTTATCGCTGACACACAGGACGACGACTGTGATGTTTGTTCTGCATTCTACCAAATGTTGCCCGTAATACTGTTATAAGTCTAAGCCCACATTGTCAAAATGATGACGTTGTTACAACTTTGTGTCAATATCGACAAAATGTTGCTTCTATATTCTTCAATGCTTACATTTTCCCAATTTTATCAATAATACTGCAACATGCCCATTATTTCAACATTTTCAAAATGCTGTCATGCCGTTATTGTGGTATTGTTTCAATATTATCGAAATATTGTATCAACATTGCTACAACTTGATACAAATGTTGCTCAACATATGCATTTTTTTAAATTTAAATTTTGCCCACAATACTGCTACAGTTTCAAAATATTGCCATCTTGTTATTTCAATGTTGTGCCTGCATAATTAAAATATTGCATCAACATTACTGCAACTTGATACAAATGTTGCTCAACAAAAACATTTTTCATGCTTTACCCACAGTATTGGACGTTGCTATTGCGATATTAGCTATCAAATTTGAGATGTTTCATTAAAATTGCTTCAACTTGTTGCGATTGTTGCTCAACAAAATTATTTTTCGAATTTTACTAACAATATTGCGACATTTTCAAAATGTTGTTATATTGCTGTTGCGATATTGAATCAACATTGCTACAACTCGATACAATTGTTGCTCAACATTGCTACAACTCGATACAATTGTTGCTCAACATGTACATTTTTGAATTTTATCAACAATACTTCAACATGTCCAATGCTTCGATGTTTTCAAAACGTTGTCATCATGATATTTCAATGTTTTGTCTGCATAATCAAAATATTGCGTCAACATTACTACAACTTGATACAAATGTTGTTCAACAAAAACATTTTTCATGCTATACCTACAGTATTGGATGTTGCTATTGCGATAAACTGTTGCAATTGTAGATTAACAAAATTATTTTTCGAATCTTACAACAATATTGTGTTATTTTCGAAATGTTGTGACATTGCTACTGCGATATTGAATCAACATTATCGAAAAGTTTCATCAACGTCGCTACAACTCGATACAATTGTTGCTCAACATGTACATTTTCAAATTTTAGCAACACTTAATACTGCAACATGTCCAATGCTTCGATATTCATTTTTCAAAACGTTGTCATCTTGATATTGCAATGTTGCGTCTACATAATCAAAATATTGCGTCAACATTCCTACAACTTGATATAAATGTTGATCAACGTGAATATTTTTCAAATTTTAGCAACAATATTTCGACATTTTCAAAATGTTGTTCCGTTATTGTTGCAATATTGCATCAACATTGCTACAACTTGATGCAAATGTTGTTCAACATATTCATTTTTGAAAATTTTCTCGCAGTGCTGCAACACGTCCACGGCTCCAATATTTTCAAAATGTTTTTACGTTGTTGCTTCAACATTGCGTCAACATTTTCGAATTATTTCTTCAAAATCATCATCAACATAAATGCACAAGTGATCGGAGTATTGCGAAAACAGCGCTTTAACATTTACATTATCGAAACGTTGCGGCAACATTGCTAAAACATTTGTTCAACTTTTTCTACATGGTGTCACAGTATCCTTCTAACATTTTCATAATCGTTGTACGGTGAACAAAATACCATTTGTTCAACTTTTGTTTGGTTGATCCGCCTTCTTCGCTCATAGCTCGAATGGCTTGTTTGAACGAGTACACATTTAGTTGAGTTAATGTTGAAGCTGTGAATGAAACTAACTTTCTATACGTTTTTCAAGCTCCACCGAAAAAAAAACACCCATGAATATTTCGATTACAATACACTTCGATGAAATAGTATCAAATTTCGTCCATTTGTGTCAAAAATAGCGCACATATTAAATCGGACATGAAAAACACATCACATATACATATATCTACGTGTTACGCCTATCTGTCCGAAAATAAGAACAAACGAGATGTAAGTATAGGAGCGAAAAAAAAGAAATAAATATACGTACGGCTCGCCTGCGAATCCGGTATATTTCAAAACGCATCCGAACCGCGAAGCCTTTTTCTGGTCGAAAAATCGTCCGAGTTGGTACGCGTAAAAATATAAATTCAATTTCTACGTCCCGGCGACCACATTAAAGAAAAATCCACTCGTCGGTTCGCTCCATCCTCAATCCTCTCGAGCAAAATTCATAACACCGTTTAC
Source organism: Pseudococcus longispinus (assembly GCA_900064475.1). Lineage (NCBI taxonomy): Eukaryota > Metazoa > Arthropoda > Insecta > Hemiptera > Pseudococcidae > Pseudococcus > Pseudococcus longispinus. The sequence goes on along the minus strand of FIZU01010577.1, from coordinate 1,280 downwards.
TTTCGGAAAAACATGGCGAGAGGGAAAGCAGCGTAGGACGCGTTGGTTGAAAATTCCACCTATAAAGGTATCAGCAAAACCTGCCGTTGTTACCGGTAATCCCGAAGAAAATAGTAAATCCCTTTTACTCAAGCACATTTCCCAGAACATCGGCCAGATAAAATATTACCGATGTCCAAACAGATAAACGCGTAACACCATAAAAATATACAATACGAAATTATTTTTTCCGCGAAGAAACACACGTTATGGCCATCCTCTCGCCCCCATCTCGAAATGGTTTCTTTTACCTAGCTGTGTACCGAGAACGTGAGGTATATTTCGGACAAAATACGAAATTAGACATCCCTTTGGAAATTCCATCGAATTTAGTAGGAATGTAATTTCAATATTTTGTTTTCGATGACGAATTTATTTCGACGTGAAGGAAGTTTGTGGTTAGATTCGATCCAAGTGTATTTTGCAAATCCGGAGTAATGAGTTCATATTTCAGAAAATAGTTTTTTAAATCTTTTTTTGGATTCTATTTATCGTCCTTATCGCATTAGGATGACATTTTTTCCAAATTTTTAACACCCCCCCCCCCCCACAACAGCAATGTTATAAATTGAAATTGAGAAATCTTAACAATAATTGACAGTAATAAAATCATACCTCAAAGAAGTACTCATATCTAACTTGAAATTTTGAGTCCAGCAGCAAGCCATTCCCTTGAGGTACCTGTTAGTTTTTTTTTTTTTTGTGATATAAGATCAGAAACGGACTCGAGAGGTTTGATATCTCACTCGATAGTGCCAAAAAATTTTGAATTTTCATTCTATCCCTCATCCCGGGGGGTCATATTTTCGGTGAAGGGTCAAATTCAGGGACTTCGAAAACCTGAATCATGCCGAAATGCTTGGAAAAAAATACAGGAATAAGCTTCAATATCAGAAAAATTTTCTAGCTGTTGAAATGTTACAACTCAAAATGGTTTTTTCTAAGTTGAGTATTGAAAAAAAGACTCCAACGCAGCAAATGCGTTAGAAAAGCTGATTTTCTCACTATAAATTTTATAATAAGTCTTCAACAATTGGAAAAATTCACCTTCAGAAGGGTATTTAAAACGAAATTTAAATTTTGAAAAAAAAGAACAAGCTATTGTTGCGAGTATCTTGAAAACCGGTTCACAAAAATTAAAACTGTATATGACTTTTTTTATGCATCTTTTCAAATGCTATTAAAAAGGTCATGTGCGGTTTTTACGTAACTGCAATATTCAAAGTGCTAGAGGTATTTGA
>FIZU01010568.1:0-10134 GCA_900064475.1 Pseudococcus longispinus | reverse complement strand
TTTTTTGTCCAATCTGCGAATATTTTAGTCAAAATTGTCATTTCAAGGTAAAAATCACCTTTTTGGTCATTTTGGGCTTTTTTAAAATATTACGGTTGCATATTAAAAATTTTTATACCTAAGTTTCAAAAAGTTTGCCAAAATGTCTGAAAGTCATTTTAGGATTTTTTTTAAATGTCATCAACATAAAGTGTGACAAAATGTCAAAAAGTCACCGAAAATGTAAGCGTTACGGACAGGCAGACGGACGGACAGACACGTCGTGGATTTTATATACATGGAATGGAATGGAATGGAATTAGAAATTCAAAGTAATAAATTAAAAAAAATAGGTACTTAATTGTTTTTTTTTAATATATTTTTTTCAGATCTGTGATCATGAAACCGGGATTCAGGCATCGTCTACTCAAAAAATGATGCATCAAAACTGTAAGTACTTAAGTATATTTTCAGTACCTTAATTTTACAAAATATAATCAGTCTCAATGAAAGTAACCTAGGAATGATTACAATTAATACGAATTGAATCCATAATGATGTAACGGAAATGGATGAAAATAAGAACCATCTGGTATATCAACCTTGTTCTCGTAATTACGATGACAAATAACTAAAATGAAAGTTTATCTTCTTTTTTTGATAAAACATAATTACCATCGCAGCTTAATCACATCATGAAAAATACGTCAAGTTCTCCGAAAAATATTGTTTATCGACTTCGTAATCGTTTTACCACGATTTTTATGCAGATTTCAAAACCTTTTTCTATAATTTTTTGCGATAATTTCCCTTTCCGGACATTTTTAATAATTCAGTACACTCGTTGGGGTAACTCTTTTTGAATCACATCTCAAATACAAATATGTTTCGTCAATTGAATCACACGATTACCAAGCTTCCATATTCTTAGTCTTTGTGGCCGAATTGAAAATCACCTTTCCAAAAATTGCCATCGAAATGACTAGAATCGTTTTAAAAATCACATCCTGAAACACAATAGTCGTAAAAAATCAACTTTGAAAATTGAACTCGAAAATTCCACGTTTATTGGCATAATAAATTGAACGAGACTCACTGTAAAATGAAACATTTCGCTGGCTTTCAGCACAGCCATTTTTAAAGCCAGACTGATCATCGAATTGAAGCAAAAAACAACGACGTGTTTATCTGTTGGCACATATTTGGCTAATTGAGATCTGAAAAAAATACATTTTATTTATTTTAATTTATTTCTACGTGTGTGGGTGAGGGAGATTTTGAAAGAGAAGAAATAGTTACATTGAGATGGCAAAAGTGACTCGAAAAATAATCGCACAATAGATGTAATATGGTATCCATAAAGAGGGTACTCCCCTTAGTAGACTCCATCCAACGTAATAAAACGGAGCTGCACATGCAATCCAATTAATATACTTTTTCCAGATTATGCCGGTGGTATGAGCTAATAATCCAATAATCACAGCACCTAAATTGTCATGAGAAATTATAATTTATGAAAAATCTCATAATTTAATTGAGAAAAAATAACGAAAAAGATAAAAATAACATTATTTTTACAATCGTAATGGCGAAGAAAAGAAATAGAAATATTATTGAGCCAATGTAACATTCTACGAGCCAGAACCCAAAATGCTACTGAAAAATAAAATAAATCACCACTCTCTGTTCACAGTATCTTTTGACAAAGATCATTCAAGCTTCAAGCACCGTGAACCAGTTTCCTTCATTCAACTGTTGACCCGAATGGACATTTATTTCGCAATTCTTCATGCCCACGCGTGCGAAACTTACGTGAAAAGAAATCCCTCTACTGGATTGAAAAAGAACCCCTCCAGAGCTCCGGCATGCTGAAAAATGATGCTTTCACATGCTGCAAGCTCGCAGTTGGAGTCGTGGTGTTGATTGGCTTGTTTCAATTTTCGATTTTGTTTATTTTTCATATGGATATATGAGACGTATTTTTCTGTTACGAAATTTCGTTATCTACTCTGGGCAAATTTTTGCACTTTTAAAAGTTGGATGAATTTTTGAACTTTAAAATTTCAGATTGTAAAAGTGGTTCAAATCAAACTTTGTAAAAATTGTTATGATTTTCATAATCATTTGAAACCCTATGAATCATTCGGTCAAAAAATCGTCAAAAATGAGCTAACGTTATTGAAATCATCAAAAAAATTGGCGAAGATATCGTAGAAATGGCCACAAAATCACGAAAACTGTCAAAAATCTTGTGAAAATTGTTAAAATTATTCTCAAAAATTATTTCAAAATTGAAAAATTACAAAAAAATCGTAAAAGTCGTCGAAAAGTTTGTCGAACTTGTCAAAATATTGATAAAAATCAGTAAAAACAATTTTAAAATTGTTCAAAAATCATAAAAATTTTCGTAAATTTGCAAAAATTGTCGAAGATGACTCGAAAATTGGTAAAAATATCGTAGAAATGTGTACAATATCGTGAAAACTATCGAAAATCTCGTAAATATTTTAAACATTTTTTAAAAAATCATTGAAATTTGAAAAAAAAAAATGCTGAAGAAACTCAGGAATTGCTTTTTATGCAAATCGATTTTTTTTTAAGTTTTTGTTTTTAATTCGTTAATTGTTTATTGCTTCTACGATATTTTTACCAATTTTCATGACAATTTCAATAATTTTCACGAAATTTTCAACAAATTGTATGATTTTTCGACCATTTTATTTTTTTATACGAGTTGGAGAATTGAATGGACCACTTTGAATTTAAATATAATTTGATTGCAACTACGAATTAGATCTGTTGGCGGAAAATGGTGATTTCCAAATTTGAAAAAATCGAATTTGAGATGGAATAAGGAATTTGAAAAATTTCATAAATCATACTTGATAATAATCCCAGCGAATTTATCCAAGTGACCCATTCCAAAGCATCGGAGGTATCATTAAATATTCCACGAGTTAGAAGTTTCGTGAATTCTTGAGTCATCTAAAGAAATTCGACGAATTTTTGTAAAAAATGTTCAATTTTCGTATTTTAATCTCAGTAATCCGGAAGACTCACCCCAATTAACAATGTATCGTGGAGCCACCAACACACCGACCATTTACGTACATCGCTGTATCTGAAAACATCTGTAAAATCGTTCCAAAATTTCATCCAACGAGACACACGCTGAAAAAATATTAATTCACTATTTTCGATCTGATTTTTTGGAAAAAATTGGTGAAAAATTAGAATCATCGAATACCCGAGGTTTATGGTTTTCTTCTAGGAAATGATAAGTAGCTGTGAGATCCGTTTTTTCTTTTTTATCTTCGTAACTTTGAGGAGTCAAGATGAACAGCATTAAAATCAGTATTGGCACTATAAATAAAATTTCAATCTTGATGAGTAATTAAGTCTCACGAGAGAAGCAAAATACGAAATACCGATGGAAAACTTTCTAGTGTGACTTACCAGCGATATAATTGGATTCCATCTCAAAATAATCGTTTTTCAAATTTGAACTCAATTGGATAAAATATGTGTTGATAAAAGCACCGATCAGAATCGAAGTGCAGAGATACAGAGTGATTCTCTGATTTTTCGTTCTGTCGTCTACTTTGTTGTATAAGTAAATACAACACATTGCCGTGGTTGACGAGAAGAAAATTTCAAATATTGGGCTCACCTTCAACATAATTGCACAATTTTTAAGGTCGTATTTCGAACTTCGATACCCTGAAATATTTTATGGCTTACTTGTGATAGAGCTGCTTTAATGCCAGAATTGGTCAAAGACATGTAAAATAAATATGATCGAAAGAGTTCCAATATTGTATCGTAGATTAGTACTGATTTACATCTGAAACTATCCGGAGCCGGAAATAGCAGCACGAATAAAGGAGCTATGATCCAAAGGAAATTCGTCGTTGGTACGTGAACTTGATCCATTGGCTAGAACAGCAAAATCGATTGACGTTAGCAATTACCTATTCGTATCTGCTGATAAAATATATAGGTAGATGTAAAGTACCTCGTGAGATTGTCGTGTATTCAAAGATTCCACTTGAAAGAACTCCGACTGAAAGAAACTCGTAAATGAATTCGATACGAATGGCTTAATTTGTCTCAGCATCATTATGATGCAAGTCGATATGATTACTCGCTGCGTTTCGGACATTTCGATCCTATAAAAACGATTTGATAATTTGTATGTACGAGGCTTGTCTTGTTAATTAATGTGTGCACGTTTTGCACGTAGACGTATTAGAATGTGAAAATGCTGACTACACTACACAGGAAGTCAATCAGACTATTTGGTGTTGTCATCTTTTGCTACCATTTGCTCCTGATTCGAAAGCAAAAAAGTAATCGCCTTAGGTTTATATATTCTGACAAACGAGTACTCGTATATGTATCATTTCGAAGAAATCGTTGCAGTTTCAGAGTATAGGTAATCTTATCGCCCTAAAAACTGCGATTTTTATAGAAAACTGCCCTATAAAAAAATATACATTAATTAAGAATTAAGATTGAGGTTTACCTATGCAATTTCCGATATCCGTGGAATAAAATAACGAATATGTATCATTTGATGGCAATTAGTTTTAGCATGGGTCAAGAATACGTGATTGGTGAGCAATAATATCTAATTAAATTGATAAGGTACCGCGAAAAAAAAAATGTTTACGTCATGGAATTCCAAAAAGGATCGAAAAAAATCAAATCCAAGGGGTAGGTTAATTTTGAGTTGGAGAACCATCATAGGAAATTTCAGACCCCTAACTTGAAGAGGGACGGAACTGAGAATGTTTAAAGTGGAATCACTTTTGAAAAAAAACACAGTTTTTGCCATTTTTGGGTAAGGCTACCCGCGTGGTACCTCGGCTTCCCTGAAAATGTGCAATTTGAGTTTCTACACCTTCCTAGGCCATTGACCTTGAAATTGGATGATACTTATTGCCCTTTTGCAGGAGATTGAAAAGTTGCAAACGGTTGAAAAATCGAGATTTTTGAGTATTTATGAGAACTCAAAAAATGAAAAAAAATTCTGTTGGTAGTTGGTACAAAAGATGAACCTAAAAGACGCCTGTTAGTGAAAAAAAATTAAAAATTTTTCATTACAGTGTTGCAAACTTACAATTTTTTTTAAAAATTGAATTTTATCATGAAAAGTTAAGAAATTTTGATTTTTTATAAAGTTAAGTAGCAATGCAAAATGATGAACATTTTTAAAAATTTTACACTTTTTTAGGATTGACCCCAGCCATTAGACATATCCATGTCAATATATGAAAGAAGTGTTCAAAACATCACGAATTCATGATCAAAAATTGCTGAAATTTGCGTAAAATTTATTAAAAATATGATGAAAATGGCCAAAATTTCGCGAATATTGTCAAAAGTATTGTTGATCTTATCGAAATTTTCACAAAAATTGGTAAAAACAATGTGTAAAACTGTTCTAAAATCCGTATAATCGTCGAAATTGTCACTGAAATGATTGAGATTTTCATAAAAATCATTTAGAATATTGTGAAAACCGGTCAAAAGATCAAGAAAATAGTTGACAATTTCGTTGATTAAATTTGTCTGAAAAAATCAGTAAACTTTTTGTTTAGAAAGATCAAAAAATCATAAAAACTATCAAAAATCTCGTGAAAATTGTGAAAATATTTCTAAAAATTGTTGGAAAATGTTGTGAAAGTGGTTGAAATTCTGCAAAAAACGTAGTAATATTCACAACTTTTCAAAAAATCATTTTAAAAAACGCAAAAATGAGAAAAATTGTAAAAATTTTGTGAAATGTGAAAATTCTGACAGTTGTTATGAAATTTCATCAGATTTTATGATTTTTGACCGCTTTTGTAATATTTTCACTGATTATGTGAAAATTTCAACATTTTTGACGATTTTCATGATTTTTTTTCAGATTTTATGTGATTTTTATGGAAGTTTCAAAAATTCTAACAATATTATTCGACCGCTTTTAAGATTTCGTGGCCATTTTTATGATGTTTTTGTCAATTTTTACGAAATTTTCGATGATTTTTATGATTTTTCGATAGTTACTTTTTTTTCATATTCAAAATTATTCTTATGACAATTTTTAAAATTTTTACCAGATTTTCGACAGTTTTCATGATTTTTCGTACATTTTTTTTTACAAATTTTTACGGCAATTTCGTTAATTTTTACCACACTTTAACAAATTTCATACTTTTTGACAATTTTTACAAAGTTTTTGCTGATTTTTATGAAACTTTTGACCATTTTAGCAACATTTTAAACAATTTTTATGATATTTATTTTTAGAACAAATCATCAGAAAATTTTTAATAATTTCAACAGGGATATTATATAGGCTTTTGTGTCAGAGATTTACTTTGCATTTTGATGGAAATTATTTAGAATGATTGAATCAGTGGAATGAATTTCAGGAATTTATGAGGAAGTTCGAGGAAGGATCTAACTTCTAAGGGATATGAGAAATTGAGGATGGTTTTGGCAGAAAGTGTTCTCAGTGGGATCGAGACTTTTGCATTAAAAAAGAGAGTTTGAGTGAGGTGTGAGGAATTATGAGTCGAAAAATCTTCTAAAATCACAGAATTTTACCAACTTCATAGATATGTGCTTGACTGCTTACCTGTATCGATCTCTTGTGGTTTTATTCTGGAGAAATTGAAATGTATCCTTCTATTGCACCTTGGTATTTTCACTATAAATGGCAGATTATTATATCAATTGTTTCACTTCACTAAAATGACAAAAAAAACTCGCGACCGGAAACTTTAAAATTGGTAATTTGAAAAAAAAACTGAAAAAAACGATCGTTGTGAAAAAAAATCACCAAATTGTTCAATTCACATAAATTCTATAATTTTAAATACTCGTAAAATAAGAGCGACATTGAAATCACCAGCGTTATTCACGATTCGCGATTGTGAATTTAATTTTACCGGCATCTGCTTTTAAATCAGACTGTTAAACATTTTATCAAACCGAAGGGTTTTCCGGCGCATTGGTGTTTTCGTAGTCGGTTCGTGATGATTTCATTTCCAAGTAGTACATAACGCTGAATTAATTATCTATAATGTAGTGTACATACAAGTTGTAAAATTATCTATCTATAAAATTATTGCCAGTGACGATAAAGTTAATGGACAAACAATGCTTTTCGGGGAAAGACGAAGTACAGCTTCGTTTTAAAGTGAAAGTGTATGGGCGAAAAACGCGGGACGGGGAAAGACGAGGTAGAATTTCGTTGCGAAGCGAGAATTTGTGTGGAGGAAAAACGTAGACGGGGAAAGAGGAGGTAGGGAATTTGCAAATTGTGGTAATTTTTTTCTCCGAATGGGAAATTCCTTGTAGATGTTTAAGTATATTGCGTTCGGATTTTTGACAAGTTACATGATTTCGTATTTACTGATGAATTTCTTGAAAGTAGATATTTGGAAATAAATTAGCTTTTAGGTGATTTTCGAGAATCGAAGATCAGCGATTAGAATTGAAATATTTTTTTCGTTGTACTTGTAGATGAGTCAATTGTGAAATTTTTGAACATTTTTTTCTTTCATCAACGTGATTTTTTCGCTATAAATAAAATCATGATTCGTGAAAAACATCAGTTACAAAAAAAATTTAAATTTGAACCTCTTTTTGACCAGGCGGTGTAATTACATGATTGTGAGATTCAGAATTTCATCTAGACAATCTCAGCTTTTTCAAATTGGCATTTTCAACTCATCTCGATGATCACGAAAAAGTACAAAAAGTAGAAATTTTGACAAACTAGTACGAAAATGTGCGAATAGCAAACTTTTTTCAATTTCAGAAATGCAAAATTTCTCTCTTTTTTATCACTATTGAAAAATTTGAGGTTTTTATCCAATACTAATTTTATTTTATCAATATTAAATTTTAAAAAACCATTTTGAATTAGGATATTTTAAATTTTTGGAAATTTTCTTCGTTTTGAGTTGTAACATAGACTCTAAAATTTACTATTACTTCCTATTTCCGTACTTTTCCCCAAAAATCTCGCCTTGATTTGGGTTTTCGAAGTCCCCGAATCTATTTTTTGGGTTATTTTGACTCTTGACCGAAAATTCGTTCCGTTCAGGGGTGAGATGGATCCAAAATTCAAAATTTTTTGACCAAATCATGCGAGGAATCAAAATGTAAGTTTTTGGACCTCTCCAGCTCGGTTTTGACGTCATTTCATCAAAAAAATAAAGGGAGGGGCTCGAATCAAAATTTTGGAAAATTTTAATTCGTGATAAGTTAATTTTGGACTAAGAGGGGGTGGCCCAAAAATCAAAAGTTTTCGGCGTTATCGAGTGAGGTATCAATATGATGTTTTTAACCTCTTGAGTCCATTCGCGATGCCATTTTACTAAAGAAATCAAAAGGGACTCTCAGAAATTTCAAATTAGTTATCAAGGTGTACGAGTAAACGTATGTTTCTCCATTTCTGAAAATTCAACTTTTAGTTTGAATCTTGCTGCCTAAAAATTCGCTGGCGGAGGGGGGAGGGGGGGTTTATCACACGTGAAATAATGAATGTCACGTGATTTCGTCAAAATGATGGTTTGGTGTTTTCTGAACAATATATGAAGGAATTTTTTCATAATTTTTATTTTTTGGAAATTAACCACGACACTATGGCAATTTGAAATTTCATAGGTTTGAGAATTTTTCAAAACCAATTTTGACTTTTCTTTGATGTTTATCAAAAGAAACAAAACCAACTGCAAAATACTCCTTGAAAATCATTTATTAATATATTCGTCGCTTGGCATCTGTTTTTTTTTCAATTTCCAAACTGTATGAAATAATTACGTAATTATTAGGGAGAGTTTCGATCGTCACCATAATTTAAATAAGCAACTAAAGTATGATAACCATCCTCCTGCTTCATCTTCTTCTTCCGAGTAAGCAGAAAACGTATAATTCAGCTCTCTTGGATAAGAACAAGTCTTATGGTCGCTATTGTAAACATAATGATAGATCGTGTTTTCTTTTATTCCTTTTGTAACGCATTTTGTAACATGGGGATCAAACTGGCATAGCAATATTTCACGACTGAATGATCCTTCTTTTCCTTTTTTGTTTTTCAAAACTAGGGATTTTTTTAAGCATTTGGCATTTTCTTTGACCGCTTCATCGGTGAATGAATATACTAGTGGATTATTCTCAGCATTGTTCTTCACAAAGACACAGATATCTTTTAATTGTTTCTTGAGTCCGGAGTTCGTACATAGCCTCGAACTGAATGAAAAAAAAAAGAAAATTGGAATAAATAATATAGAATATTAGATGTTGATGAACTTTGGACTCTGAGCCAGAGATAAGATCTAGGATTTGTGAGGGGTGTAAAGCTCACCATGCAGGGCATCAATCATTCAAAATTTTTCCCAAAAAATTTATTTTACTGAAAATTTTGTGGAATTTTGATGAGGGAAAAAATGTCAAATTAGTAAATTACTTGAAAATTGACTCGCAAAATTGCCCATGCTCAAATGCGACATTAAATAAATAAATTAAAAAAAAAAAAAAAAAAAATCGAGGTGCCACTAAGGTGCTCGTTAAATTTAAAAATTCTGAAATTAAAGGAGTGAATTTTCCAGACCTCTTCCCTATCACCTGAAACTACCCTCAGAATTTTTTCAGATTTTGTGGACAAAATTATGCTTACAAAGTTTAACATGGGAATGACATCAGGATTTTACATTGGACACGTTATTTCTAAAAAATACAATTTTGAAATAAACTCTCAATGTCAGTATCGCAATTAAATATAAATAGGTAATTTTAGAGATTTTCGCACGAAAAATTTTTTAAGTTGAAAATTGAATTTTTGGCGGGGGTTCAAAAAACAGGGAATTTTAAAAATGAAATGATTTATTTTTTCTAAAAGGGAGAATGTTTTTTCCCCACATGTTTTATTATTTTCTTTACTTTTTTTTATCCAAAATTCAAAATCGAATTTTGTGCAGGGGTTCAAAAAATGTGGAATTTTTAAAATGATACGATTCGTTTTTTCCAAGGTTGGGATTTTTTTTTTCATTATTGACATGGATATGTCTAATGGCTGAGGTCAATCCTGAAAAAGTGTCCAAATTTTTTGTCCCAATTTCGTGTCCGCAAAAAACGACACGAAATCTTTTAGAC